>PVKA01004073.1:0-102726 GCA_004027165.1 Ctenomys sociabilis | reverse complement strand
AGGAGCCAGAGAGAGGGAGAGAGAGAAAGAGAGACTAGAGTTTTGTTAACATTGTCCCATAAGGGAGTTAGTTATCAAAACTTTTTCATTCTTTGCATTCTACTGCTAGTTATTTACAATTTATATTGGAATCAGATAGATTACTTTATTCTAGGATTTCCCTTAAGACTAAAGGCCTGGTAACCATAGCAGCATTGCTATTCAATCTTAAATCCACAACAAAATGTGTCTAGCAATGCTTAGTACAGTCTCCCAAAGCAAACATTGCTGTGATGAGTGACAAACTAAAACAATAGGAGCTGCTCCTGTTGCCATAGAAACAGGCCTTTCCATCAGAACGATTCCATCCAGGATTCACAGTCTAAAGCTTCTGCAAAGGTATGTTTTTCATAACTTCCCTACTGGTTTGCACTCACTGCCAGACTATCACTGCTGAGATGAGTGCCTTGGGAAAACAACAGGGCGGCCCCTCATTGCCATGGTAACCCAGGTTTTCAGCAATTTGCCTTGATGGGAATTTAAAACAACTTTGTAAAGAGGTCGAATTAAACTTAAAAAGTATAAATATGATAAGTTCCATGAAACTTAAATGCACACCCAATGCATTGCAGTCTATTGATGGGTCTATTTTCTTAAAATAATAATATATGCGTCACAATGCATCATGATTCACAATTTACATCATAAAATTTTGCAACAAAATACATTTTATCTTCCACAAAAGAAAATTATATAAAAGCCAAAGAAGTTCTGTTCAGCAAAATGGAAAGCTCTGAGTTTTTAAAGACACTTTCATTTGAGAGTCTTTTAAAAGGAAATATTCTGTTAGAGAATGGCAGACACATAGACACCTCAGGTGAATTGGCTGACACATACGCAACTCACTATATCTGGAAGGAATTCCATTAACAAATTGGTTATCAGAATATGGGATTTGTAAAACTATGATAAGTTGGTAGACCATTTTCCTTATTTTAAAAATTGAGTAGAGAAATGGATTATGAAAACATGCATAATGGATTGTTTCAGCCCTTTTTCAGTAAGCTGACCTATGAGGTTGGTATTAGAATTATCCACATTCACAAGAGTCAGCAACTTTGTCTTTTTAAATTTATTTTATTTTATTTTACTTTTGTGGGACAGTTTCAATAACTAATATACTACATATTGTTGTCATCCTACTGGTTATTCATAGTACAAGATGCAGACAATGATATACTGTACACAAACAGGATATTATAACAAATCTTCCTTTTCATTGAATTAAGAGAAAGTAGCTGTATACCTATTCTAACTAATGGTCCAACTTTGTAAGTAAAGGCAACATTCTTTTCTCTTTTTTTTTTTTGTATTTTAGGGAAGGGTCTACAAAGTGTTCAGGGTCTCACTACTAGATGGGACTGTTTAAAGCCTATGCAGAACTGAGATTACAGGTGTGCGCCAACATTTCTAGCCTCAATCACCATCTCAGGGTGCCCCTGGTGTGGGGCCAGCACAGCAGGCCTGGGGATCGAACCCTGGGCCCATGTACCTGCCTGCACGCACTTTAATCCTCTGAACTATCTGGCCGGCTCAATGTTCTTAACTGTGCTACTTTGCAGAAGGTGATCCAAGAAAAATGGCACAAAAATCAACAGAGAAATAGCCCTGCCTTTCAACTCAGTGTAGTGCTAGATCCTCCATTACTGTTATTCTTCCATCTTACATTAAACCATACAATATGTATTAGATTCCCATCAGAGAAGTTAACTGGTATTCTCAACTGTTTCTAATGTTTGTTTTTCTAGTTTTTATTCTCTTTAATTTTTTAAAAATTAGATAGCTCTACTATTTGTAGATGTCAAGGATCAAGTCACAATGCTTTATTCATTTCCTCTGAATAACAGAGGAAATCTATAGATACAACATTTATTTATATAGCATCTAGAAAGGCATGGCTTACATGGTACGTACTGGTACACTTCTCACCATTAGAAACATACTTTAAGTATGAAAAGGAGCCATTATTTCTCAAACACAAATGCCTGTTTCTTTCTTTCTTTTTTTTTTTTTTTTTAATATATTTAGTACAGGGTCTCCAGGGTCTCTCTGCACAGATCGGACTTGAAGTGTTTCTCCTGTTTTCAGCCTCCCAAAACTTGGGATTACAGGCATGTGCCACCACATTCAGTTTCAGTTGCTGTGTCAGTGTGCCTGAGGGCGAGAATGGCACTGTATGCCAGGGATGGAACCCCCAGCCTGAGTCTGCCTAAGCAGCTGCCGTAATCCATTGAGCTATCTGGCTGGCCCCTTGTTTTCTTGTAAGAAGTTTGAAACTAGAAAATTCGAAGGTCAAACTCCTTGGTCTTACAATTAACAAAGAAGTATTTGCCACTGGCAGTATGCAACTAATTTTCAGGTTTTATTTTTAAAACACTCTGTCTATGATTGGTCCTTCATTCCCTTTCTGCTACATCCACAATCAACCCGACAGAAGCTGTCAGAGGACCTACAGTATATTCTATCAAATAATTAGAAGCCATGTGGAAATGAGGACTTTTTCTTTTCTTACCTGGAATCAAACGCAGGACCTTGCATTTGCCAGGCAGGTGATTGTGCCACTGAGTTATCCAACTGAAAGGCTGAATATTAATTTAGCAACTATGAAAGAAAGGTACTACTGGAACATTAAATAAATAAGCTACTAATTTTTAGCATTAATGCAATAGCTGAACTTTAATATAGTATCTAGGAGCAGGTTTTGGACTGCTCTTGCAACTTAATAAATGAATTGGCTCAAACTCTCCCAGTCCTGCAGACTGGGCCGCTGAAGGTCAAGGGGGTGGCAGACTGACTCAGTGTCTGCTGAGGGCTTGGCTCCTGTTTATAGCTCACACATTTTCTCTATTTTCCACATGGAAGAAGACGTAAAGTAGCTCTCTAGGGAGTCACTTAGGAAGGAGCTCATCCTAGTCAGAATGGCTAATCTTCATAATCCCATCACCTGCAAAAGCTCAGCTCCTACCAGCACCATATTGGGGTCAATATTTCAATATATGAATTATGAAAGAAGCAAAATGCAAAAATTCCAGTGAATAAATTCAGATTTCTGGCTCACTGAACCAATTTATCAGAACTTACTTTATAGAGGATTCTACAACTAGTTTTGAAGTAGGAAATTCTAGTATTGGACACGTTTGATTCATTCCAGGTGGAATGATGGCTGGTCGACCCACAGCTGACTCTCTTTCCAAAAGTGCTAGGATACTATTCTTATTTGTTGGTCAGAAGCAGGAAGAGGAATTGGTCATTGTGTACAGAACGATAAAATGGAAAGAAGAAGATGCATATATTTCATGTACTTTTTCATTACATTTTCATATGCTAGCTCAAATCATTTTTGGGTGTAATTAAACAAAGAATGAATTACACTAGTGGAATTTATTTCTTTCATGACCAAATTATCTCTCCAAAAATAAATGAAAACTGCAACTTTAAAAAGTATCTGACTAAAATGCTTCTTAAATTTTAAAGGACTTGTACAGTATAGACTTGTGACAACTCTTCATGCAGTTGTAATAGTGAAAAGATCCTTTTCCTATTTCATGTTTTTGGAATTGAGCTCAGGCTCTTGGGTTTCAGTGAGCCATCTCCCTGGCCCCCCTTTTCCTATTTTAAATGAGTCTTTGCATTGTCTACTACATATTGCCATATTGAGAAATGTAAGCAGTTAAAGCAGAAGAGAAAATTTATTCCTATTGATTTATAGTAGGACATTTCCTACCTGTCTAATTAATTAGTATGCTGGTGCGTATTTTGCTCCCTTCTATCTCAATACTGACATCGGTATCTATTATTTTTTCTGTATATGTCAATTTCTTTTCTTCTGGTTGCTCCACCTCATTTTTTTCTAGAAAACTATTCTTTCCCATTTCTTGCAGTACTGGTAAAATTGGCAATTCAGGCACTTTATTTTTCTGAGACTGATCATTGGCTTCTATTTTCTGTATTCTTATGTAATTCTGGAGATATTGTTCTTAAAACTTGTAAGTTATATTATATTCTCTACAAAATTTTCTTCTTCTTGCAAATATAGTACTACTGTATGTAAAAAAGAATATGAAGGTAAAAAGTTTTTCTCACTAAAAGAAACTACTTGCTGATCTAAAATTCCGATTTGTGTTTGAATAGACAACTAGATACTATATTTTAATTAAACTGTTCTTTGGACTTTTTTGATGACTTTAGTTAGTATTCTACTTCTTTTATTTTGCTTTTATCATTATGCTTTGATTCCACTTTCAGAATTTATGAAAGCATTTTATGTGCTTTTAGCATGGTAGTATTAAATAAAGCATATTGACATTCAGTCTATGAATTCAATATCTAGTTTAGTACTCTTCGTTTATAATATTTGAGAACTTTCAAGATCTTGAAAAGAAAGAAGATGCAATGAAATTCCATAATATTAATTTCAGGACTTAAGTTCCTAAATTAAAAATTAGTTAAAATATTAAAGAAAATTAATATGATTTTCTAGTAGGTTATTTATTTGTATTTTTTTAGGGAAGGATCTACAGGGTGTTCAGGGTCTTACTACTAGATTAGACTCCTAGTGATCCACCTGTTTGCAGCCTCCCAAGAGCTGGGATTATAGGTGTGCACCACCATGCCCAATCTCAATTGCATCTCAGCATGCCCTGGGGCAAGGCTGGCACACCAGGTCTGGGGATCGAACCCTCGACCTTATGCCTGCTTGCAGTCACTTTAATCCACTGAGCTATTTTGCTGGCCCTTAGGTTTTTTTTATATAAAAATCTCTTATCCACAGTTATTCAACATATGTAACATTACATTATTTTTTCCTCTTTTATATTGTCTTATGAATTCTGATTTTACATAATCATATAAATAGTTATAAATATCTAACAAACTAATTTATGTTTCTCAGGAATTGAATATTGGAATATTATTTAAACACGCAAAAATATATGGAATGAAATGCATTCTATTGTGACAAATAAATGTAGATGCTTAATGTGGGATATACAGCTGTGGATGTGTATATATGGGCATAGGAATAATTTTTTATTAACAGACTACTGATTTCAAACAACTTTGTGTGTTTTCTTTCTTTTCAAGATCTTGAAAGTTCTCAAAAATTGTAAACAAAGAGTACTAAACTAGATATTGATAAAATAGTCTTGGACTTTACTTGTTTCTAATTTTATCATGTAATTTGTTCTTTTGAGATGAACCTTCACGTGACAGAAAGGGTTTAAAATTGTTTCAATTTTATGGAGAATTTGGGTACTACCCGCAAGTAGAGCTATAGAAGATATAATCTTCACATATTCATAACCCAAAACCAAGGTCTAGAAAACAATGGCTAATCTCCTATCAGTTTCACCATCTGCTTCACCAGTTTTATAAAATGTAAAATCAATTCTAACCATACATATTTGCTCTGTAATGTATATGATTATTATTTTAAAGAATGCTTCTCATCTTTTAACATTAGTACCACATCATTATCACATCTAACAGCTAATGGATTTTTCTGGTAATTATAAAGCAGTCTATATTAGACCTATTCCTTTGCTGAAATAATTATTCACTCTAGGCAAACATACAAAGAAAATTTGCTGCAAGATATTAGTAAGACACTACAATCATAAAAATTAAGAATAAATGCAGTCCATTGAATGAGAAAAGCAAATTTGGTAAAGTCCTTCTTTATGAAGTGCTGAAGTCTCCATCTGGTATGAACAGAGGACTTTGAGGTACTGGGAAGATAGACTATTCAGTCAGGTACCGGAGAGTGGCACAGCTATTGGAACTAAAAACTGAACGGGAAATATCCTAAAATTGTGTAAACAAAGAATAGCAAGCCTACCCAACTGTATACTCATTCTCCTGTCGTCTGTAATGTACTGCTAAGTTCAACTGTGCAGAGCTAGTTTCTCATGAATGCAGAGTAAAGCAGCAGATGAAAGGCTAAAATGTGAGTAAAGGTCTCATGAGCTTCCATGGTGAAGGGATGCAGCTTTGTGTTCACCTTCTGCCAGGCTGGAGGACCTTCATACAAGGGTCTCATGCTTGGGATAAAGTCACCAGGAAGGGCATGCTTGGATATCAAGGGCAAAACTGAAACCAAACAGTGTGGTTCTCACAAAGACTAAGAAAAGCTTTCACTGGATTAAAGTGATTTCTCAGTAATATAAATGTGTGCTAAAATTTATGCCCAGAAACGTAGAAAATCCTAGTATCTCCACTATATAGCACTTTTCACTTTTATTGTCATAATAAAATAAAGTTGTGATAGCTATGAAATATTACAATGAAACACCCATATTCAAGAAGAGTTAAAAAATAAATTCAATGATGTCTCAAGTATAAAAAGACTTTGTATTATGATACCAAATAAGTAATAGAAAGAATAAAATAAGTGAAGGGATAGGCTTTTACAGGGTCTGTGTATAAAAATTAATCAACTAAAAATTTTAGAACAGAACAATTAAATTGCACAAAATTTCATTGCTCAAAAATGTTAAGAGTTTGGATATAATCTAACAAAGAAGTCATGAACCTGAAGAAGATGTAATATAAAGGTGATTGGTTAGGCAGGTTCAATTATAGTTTGCACATCTAACTAATGTGAAATTAAAATCCAAAACATATATACTTGTAAAAATGTTCATAAGTTAAAATTTCAATTATTTTGAAATTTGAGATCCTTCCTCTGTTTTTCCCAGTTCTGTGCTATCCCCCTTTCTTTAATGAATGAAGTCTTATCTTCCTTTGTCACCGTTCATCTCCCTGAAAGGCTTTTCTTCATTCTTTAGCTTCTTTTTTTGTTCAAACTTCTTTTTCCTACCCTGAATAAATAAAATCACCTACTTTATTAGATGAACGAGATCCTTGATGGAAAAAATGGACAAACCAAGTTACATTCCTGATTTTTGCTATTCTTTCATTTAACCGCATTTCCTTTTAGTGTCTCAGTTAAGCTCAACGTGTTTTGCAGTACTACATGCTGAGTTTTCTCTTGGGTCTGAGTAGATTCATGCAAAAAGGAAGATCCTTGAGACTGTCCCAGGGAAATTTAGACATTCTTGAAGGAGTAAGACTTATGTAAGAGCATCTTTCTGTTGCTTATTTTCTGTTATCAGGACCCATTTTGTTTGTACAGACAGTAGTATGTACTTCACATGGTAAACAATGGTTGTTCTAAGTGAACCTGTGTTTATGCCTTTCTTACTGGTCTGATAGAACTTTCTACTGCTATTTACAGGCATATCAATCTCTCTGCTTATGGAATATAAAGAAAAATCTGTGTATCTTGTAGCAAAATCTTTATTTGTTGATAAGAAGACATGAACTTGGGCAGCGAAAATCCTTCTGTTCTTGTTTCCTAACTTTTAATACAATTGTGATATTTAGAGCTTATAGCTATAAGGTAATAAACCTATGTAAACTAACAGAAACTAAAAAGTCCAGTTTGTCAAGAAGCATGAATAAGTGGAAGAGACCAAGTCAATAATGATTTCATTAAACTTTTAAAAACATTTTCTTGGGGTATCAGGGGTCAAATTCAGGACCTTGTGCTTGCCAGGCAGGCATTTATGCCACTGAGCTATCTCCCTATCTATACAGGCCAACTTCATTAAACTTTTGAACAAGATTTTTAACCTCCTATGTTTTAATATTGTTTTAAAAAATTACAATAGTTCTGGTTGTAATAATTCTTAAGTTCTATTTTTAGGTCTCTGCCCCAAAATATTCCTAGCCAATTTAACTTGTATACATGAACAGTTTAGAAAGTGTCCAAGGCTCCAGCCAGATAGCTCAGCAGACTAAAGCACATACTTAGACAGAGCTCTGCGACGGGGTTCGATTCCCAGCAGACAGAACTGACCTTGCCCCTGAGGCATGCTGAGCTGGCGATTGAGACTGGGTATGGTGGCACATGCCTGTAATCTCAGGGTTGAGAGACTGAAAACAGGAAACTCACTGTGAGTCCTATCTGTGCAGTGAAACCCTGTTGACCCTGTATTAAATACACAAAAATAAAAAAAGAAAGTGCCCAGGAAATATTACTGTAATATGGAGAATCCAATTTGAAATTAACATATTTTTAAGTAAGAAAAAAATTTTTATGTGAGCCTTGACTAAGTGGTCAAAACTTGCATTAATCCTTCAAGTTTACCCAGCGGAAAAGGCATGAATAATAAAATGAAGTAAAATGAAAATCCATTTTCTAACTTTGTACTTTTTATGGAAGTTGAACTTCCTGGCTAATAATATCCTGTACATTGAAGTTACTTTTGTTTTCATTATCTCTAATTCATGTGGAAAAGTGAGTTATTAGAATGCATACAGATGTATGTATTTATATATATTATTTCTTACAAAGTTTCAGAGTTGGAAAAGAATATTTTGACCACTCCACATTTCTATGCTAATCCCTATGCTGTCTGTGTTAAGTATTTGCTAAAGCTTTTCTCAAATTCCACTGGTAACATGAGTTAGAATCATATTTTACCTTCTAGTAATATTTTCTAAATATCTATTTCTTCCTTTTGTTGAGAAAAAATATGATGTATGTAATTTCTTTCCACTAATTTGACTCCCGTTCTATGGAATCATTCATGAGACTATCC
This sequence comes from Ctenomys sociabilis, assembly GCA_004027165.1. Taxonomy (NCBI): domain Eukaryota; kingdom Metazoa; phylum Chordata; class Mammalia; order Rodentia; family Ctenomyidae; genus Ctenomys; species Ctenomys sociabilis. The sequence goes on along the minus strand of PVKA01004073.1, from coordinate 94,084 downwards.
AAAGAAAACTGTCCATCTCTCCCTGGCATTATTTCCAATGTACTCTTCTAAAGTTTTTTTTTTTTTTTTAAATGATATGTACAGATTCTGTCTCCTTATTGGATGCCATGTAATGTTTCAGTGCATGTATAGATAGTAAACTGTTCTCTCCAGGGTACACATACCACCCTAAACATTTTTCATTTCCTTATTATGAAAACATTCAAACTCCTCCCTTCTAGCTTTCAAATATATGTAGTACATTATCTATAATAATTCTTCTGTGCAAGAACCCACCAGGATTTCTCGTTTCAATCTAACTGATCCTGGATACTTAACTGGTCAACCTCCTTCCTTCTTTGTGCACTCCCAGCCTCTGGCAATCGATCTGTCAGGTTCAGTGTCAGTAAGATAAACATTTTTTAAGATACTAAGATGAGTGTCTTTCTGTGCCTGGCTTAATTGCTTTGCATAGCGGTCTCAAGTTCCAGCATCATACATTCTTTTTCTTTTGGTGGAACTGGGAATTGAACTCAGACCCTTGCACTTGGCAGGGAAGCACTTATTCCATCGAGCCATCTTCCCGGTCCCACCATCCTAAATTCTAACGAAATGATTTATAGTACACTCTTCCTTTTTTCCTTCCTTCCTTTCTTTTTTTCATTTAGGTTTTTGGTACAGGGTCTAACTACACAGCTCAGATTCATGGTGATCCTCCGGTTTTCAGCCTCCCCAGCACTGGAATTACAGGTGTGCACTACCACACCTGGACTCAGTTGCTGGCTCAGTGAGCTCTAGGGGTGGGGCTGGCTAATCATGCAGGGCATCAACTCTGGTCCCTGCACTTGCCAAAGCAGGCACTTAGTCTGCTGAGCTACCTTACCAGCCCTTTTAACACTATTTTTTAAAAATCTCTGTAATTTCTAGTTTATCTCCATAGTGTCATTAGAAATAAAACTAAACTATCATCTATTCAATAATTTTCTTAAGATGACTCATTTTTCTTACTTAAGTAATTCTTGCTTCACTCTAAGTAGTAATAGGCAGTATATAGCTTTAGATGTTTTAGTTTTATTTTAATTATAAACATAATTAAATATTAAAGTGAAAGGTTAATATTTAACCCACTTGTATTGCTCATGGTTAGAAGCTGAATATTAAATATTTTAATTTTCAAAATCATATTTAAAATATTTTTAAAATATTTAAATATAGACAGCATATTTTTCCTGTCTTAAACTTTGTTTTCCCAATTGTCAAATCTTCTCTTCCTCACCAGCTTCTTTTGTTCTGTGTCTTCTTGAAATGAAAATTATAACTTCACTTAATAAAAAGTGCAAAATTTAATGCAAATTAAAGTAAGAATATTACAGATTTTTAATTTGAAAGATTCAAATTAAATAGACCTATAATTTTAGGGCTACATATAGGTTAATTTTTGTCTTTACCTCTTTAGCAAAATTCAGACTGTTAAGTCATATTGTCTTTAAGCATGAAGTACACATTTTTATTAAAAATTAGAGAAGGTACCACAATAAATTTTTGTATGCATATTTTATATAAATATGCTATCAGTTGAATGAATCATTATTTTAATAATTTAAATAACTCCTATAATTCATTACAACATAACAAATAAAAAGAACACATTTTGATTACATTTATTTTCTAGAAAGCTTTACTCTATCAGGCAATAAAATATATTTTCATCAACTATTTCTCAAATAAATATTATGAAGAATTTCAGTAGTGTATGAACGAGAACACTCTCTAAAGCTGTGAGCACTGCTCAAGGGTCATCAGTAATAACTTTATAGAGATTAGTACTTTGAAATAAGTAAGAAAATTTAATTTTAATAAATTATATACTAGTTACAAATGCTTTTATTTTTTCTTTTACTGTATTTCAGCTGACAAAATCATAAAGTTATACATATTATGAGATACCATGTAATGTTTTGATATGAATTTTTGTTGAATACATTTAAATTACTTAAACATTTCTCCTCAAATATGTTCGTTTTCAGTAACAGTTCTCAAATTATTTTTATAGCTTCTTGCATTTTATAATATGTTGTTGTTATCTACAGTTATCCTACTATAAAAACCATCCAGCAGAAAAGTATAAAAATGAGGTATATACTGTAGGGCCATAATAATAGGTTGAGCTGTAAATGGCTATGGTTGATGACTTCTTCAGATAACTCACTATTGTTTTGGAATGCTGGACTGTGTTGGATTGTGGTGTCGAGTTCAAGCACCTAAGTTAGTTGAATGATGATGGAGTGCCCATCTCTGACAGGTGTAGACAGAGGAAGGGGTGTAGAAAGGAAGAATCATGATGTGTGTGTATAGACAGTACAGTTGAGATAGATAACGCTGTGCTTCTACATAATCCTATGAGAGGCAAGATCTGCACTAATGGTGGTTGGACAGGATATTATGTCAGCTTCTAGTACTATGGACAACCACTAGGAAAATAACAAGGTAGAAAGTATTAATTATTGAATCTTTGATGTAATTCAGGTATAAAAAATAAGATATGCAAACAGCTACACTCTCTTTACTTACTGATAAGAGACATGTGATATAATAATATATGTAAGTATAATATCATGTATGCACCTTCTATGATACCAAAACATTATGAAAACAGTTTGCAGTGTATTAATTTATCAAACCCATCTTGTCAAGGTATCTTAAAACTGTCTCACTGATATTTGTACTTCAATAAAACAAAAAATAAAAATTAAAAAGAAAGAGAGTGTGCTCGAATGCTATGACCTCTCTCAGCAAAGTGAGTCTTGAGGGACAGGGGACAGAAGATGAAAAGATAGACATATAGTGAAAAGAAAGCTGGACTTGACCTCGCTGATGGAGAGGCAGCAACAACGCATCAGGGTGTGCATCTTTATACCCAGAAAAAGGGCAGAAGAACGTGATGGGGAGACTGTGAAAGGTCTCAGTGTTTTGCTGAGCACACAGTGAGCATGAGACATTCTCAGAGCTATCCATGCTATAGTTAACAGGGAGGAGCACCAAGGCCAAGCACCTGCTCCTGTGCCACTAAGCTAGAGGTGGACTTGTGTGTGGGGTCTGCTTCTGGCCGACTGTGTCTCCACTGGGGCTGGTTTTGTTCTAGTCCCAGCAACTTGTGCATGGCTGGCCTCTGGTACTGCATGTCTGCAGGGCTGGCTTGTTCTAGACCCGTGTGTGGTGGATCTCCAGCTCAGCTCCTCCTTACGCTAGAATTTCATGCATTTATTGAAGTATAATTTAGCATCCATTGCTATCCAGCTCCTCACTTTTCTAATGCTTAGCCCAGCCTGTGGTAACCAGCGCTATACTCTCAAATTCTATTAAATCAGATTTTAGATGTTGCATCTGAGTCTGATTGTGCAGTACTTGTCTTTCAGTGCTTGTCTTACTTCACTTAATTTAGTTATTTCCAGTTTTGCCTACATTGTCATGCATGGCATGATTTTATTCTTTTATATTGCATATATATATATATATATATATATAGTTTTGTTTTGTTTTTTAATCTTTTTTGAGAACCAGGGATTGAACTCAGGCCCTTGCACTTGCCAAGGAAGAACTTATTCCATTGAGCCATCTCCCTGGTCCTATATTCTTGTATATAACACCAGATTTCCTTATTCATTGATCAATGCATTTATGTTCTGGTTGTTTCCATTTCTTGGCCTTTGGGAATAGTACTGCAATAGTGATAGGAGTACAAAGTTCATTGTTTTTGTTTGTTTTGTTTTGTACAGGGCTCAATACACAGCTCCGACTCATAGTGATCCTCCTGATTTCAGCCTTCCTAGTGCTGGGATTGCAGGTGTGTACCACCGAGCCTGGACTCCGTTGCTGGAGCAGTGTGCCTGGGGGTGGGGCCAGCGCAGCATGCAGTGCCATGGATCAACCCTGGCCCCCTGTGCTTACCTAAGCAAGCTCTTAGTCTGCTGAGCTATACGACCTGTCCTACAATGTTCACCTTGACATGCTGATCTCATTTCCGGTGGCTAAATACCTAGTCATGGGACTGACAGATTTTACTGTCATGATTTTACTTTTTACTTTTTACTTTTTACTTTTTTTGATTAATCTCCATACTATTTTATTTTCTTTCTTATTTTTATTTTCTTTTTCTGTGTGTATTTCACATAGAGTCTTATTATGCAGCTTGGACTCTTATTGATCCTCCTGTTTTCAGCCTCCCCAGTTCTAGGATTGCAGGTGTGTGCTGCCACACCCGGCCTTTGGCTGGCTCACTGTGACCCGGGGGTGGAGCCGGTGCATATGGGACTGGAGACATAACCCTGGTCCCTGCGCCTGCCCAACAGGTACTTTGTCCTCTGAGCTGTCTCACCAGCCTTTCCATACTGTTTTGTTCATAATTGTACTAATTTATGTTCCTGCTCAGGAGACTTCGTTTCTCCACACCCTCTCCTGCACTTGTTACCTGTAGGTTTCTTCCTAATAGCCATTTTTACTGAGGTAAGGTGGTTTCATCTGAATTTCCTTGATAGTTATGGATATTCATTAGGTTTTCATTTTCCTCATTCCTTTTGGATATTAATATATCTGCTTTTGAGAAATGTTTATTTAGTTCTATTGCCCATCTTTTATTTACTTTGATATACTTTGATAGTAGTTATCATTTATTGGAAGCTGCTACCTATCTAGATGGGTGCTAACATCAATTCCGTCTTCAGTGGGAAAATGCAACGCAGAGAGATGACCTACAAAAGTTCTATGGGCTTCTAAATATAAGCTCAAAGAGACAACATATTAGTAAGTATACCACACAAGATCCAAGGTTGCTCCTTCAGAAAAATAAAAATGAAAAAAGAAGCTAAGAACACAAGGTGCTCATTGGGCTAGGTCCAAGTTGAATTATGACTGAACGTTACTTTATTAAGCAGCCAGGTTTTAGGTATGTTAACTATGAAAACATATTGTAAAGCATTCTCTAGGAAACAAGCTAATTATTCCATTTACAGAGGAGGAACTGAGATCCATAGAGGTGAATGGACTCATGTAGGATCACAAAGCAAGGGAATAGGAATCGAACTCAGATTGAGTGACTCCTGAGGTCCAACGTTTTTCCTGGCATCAACAGCCACCATAATACTGGCATCATCCAGTATTATTAATTAATTCACAAAGGGCTATAGCCTCACAGAAGAAAAGAGGTGGAAACATCCCTGGAGATCCAAAGCTAGATCACAGATCCTGCCCCTCAGACTGAACAAGCACAGATTTGGTTCCAGAACCACATCCTTCAAAGTTCCAAGCCCCACCCAGGAAAACAATGACATTTGTTCCCCTTTGCTGTTTGGAGGCTGTAGACCTTTATCCCTTCAAATCTGCAAGCTCAGGATCCAGGGTACATCTACCACCACCTCAGACCAACATCCCTGAATTCTGACAGACCCATGGAATAAGCCAAAGACCCACTACCATTTTGCCCCCGGGTCTTTCCATCTTTTGGATTATTTGAGGGAGAAGAAACTTGTTTTTAATTTTTATTTTTTGTTGGAACCAGGGATTGAACTCAGGCCCTTGCACTTACCAGGGAAGTGCTTATTCCACTGAGCCATCTCCCTGGGCCCAGCTATGTGCTTTTGAATTTACTTATATATTTTGATTATCAGGTCCAGTGAGATGTATCATTTGCAAAGTATTTGTGTCCACGTTATATATTTCTCTGAACTTTGTTGATTGTTTCCTTTCTGAAAAATGTTTTCTATTTGATGTGTTCCTCTGTGAATATTTCTACTCTGCTTTTTAGAGTTTTTGTGATCTTGTCCAAAAGACTTGTTTATTTCTACATCTGAAGCATTTTCCATTTTCTGCTAGTATTTCATAGGTTTTGGCCTTACATTGAAATATTTAAGCTATTTTAGTTGATCTTTATAACTAGTGGCAGGCAAAAATCTAGTTTTCTTCTCTCTGTCTCTGTCTCTGTCTCTGTCTTTGGCTCTCTGTCTCTCTGTCTCTCTCTCTCTCCTTTTGGCACCAGAGATTGAACTCAGGACCTTGTACTTGCTAGAGAGATGCTTATAATGCTGAGCTATCTCTTCAGTCCCTTCTCCAGATAGATATCCAATTATCCCAGCATTACTTAATAAAAGGGATATCCTTTTTCCAATGTGTTCTCAGCATCTTTTTTGAAAATCTGTTGGCTATAGAAGTGTGAGTTTACTACTGCACTCTGTGTTCTGTTTCATTATCTATGTGTGTTCTAATACTAATGTCAAGCAATTTTGATAAATATGCCTTTGTAGTATTTTTATTTTTTTTTTACAGAACCAGGGATTCAACTCAGACCCTTGTGATTGCCAGGGAAGCACTTATTCTATTCAACCATCTCCCCAGCCCTGCTTTTTTTTTTTAATGTAGTTAAGACCAGGTCTCATTATGCAGCACCCACTCCTAGTGATCCTCCTGTTTAGAGCCTCCCCAGTTCTGGGGTTACTGGTGTGACCATCACTCCCTGTCTCAGTGGCTGGCTCAGCATGCCCAGGGTCAGGGGCCTGATGTAATCTGTGGTTCTGGGGATCAAACCCATGACCTGTGCATCCCTAAACAGGCGTTTACGCAGCTGAGCTGTCTTTTTGGCCTTGTAGTATGTTTTGAAGTCAGATAGTGTAATGATTCCTGCTTTGTTGTTTAGGGCATTTTTACTTCCACACACATATGCTTGCATATATGAGTGTAATTTCATATATGAAATATTGGGGGTTAATTTTTTTCCTTAGAAAACATATTTTTTCATTCCTTAGAAGAACTTTACTCTTTTTTTTTCTACAACAACACAACAAAGATTATACTGAATCTTTTTAAATCACATTGGTCAGTATAGGTTTTAATACTCCTAATCCATGAAATTTTTCCTCTTTCTACTGCTTTGTTTGCTCTTGAATTTCATTCAGCAATGCTTTATATTTTTCATTGTAGATACCCTTCACTTTTGGGATAAATTTATTTCAGGTCTTTTACTTTTAACTTGTGGCTATGGTACATAGAATTGCTTAATTAAGTTTTATCTCTGCTGAGTCTCTTAATGTATAGCAATACTATTGATATTTGCAGGTTAGTTTTGTATTTTATAACTCTGATCGTTGTTTCATTTAGCTTTTGGTGTTTTCTCCCTATAACAACATGCTTTCTGCAATGACTAGCAATTACAATCCCTCTGTTCCATCAGGATGTCCTCTGCTTCTTTCTCTTGCCTGGTTGCTTGTTACAGAACCATGGGGAATAAAAGTGGTAAATGTTGGCTTCCTTGTCTTGTTTCAAATATTATGCAGCTTTTGACTTTTCCCCATTCATTATTATGTTGATGCTCTTTGATATTCAATATCTTCTTGGCATTTGAGGATTATTTATTCTAATCCTCTTTTTTAAAAATTTATGTATTTGGTATAGGGTTTCACTATGCAGCTCACACTCATAATGATCCTCCTGTTTTTAGCCCCCACCCCAGTGCTGGGATTACAGGCATGTACCACCATGCCCATTCTCCTTGGCTTTCTCAGTGTGCCTGTGGGTGGGGTCAGCATGGCACATCTTGTAAGGGATTGAGCCCTTGTCCCTAATCTTGCCTAAGTAGGTTTTTAGTCTACTGATTCATCTCACTGGCCCTACTGCAATCCTCTTAATTTGTCTTTCTTTGTGCCTATCTGTTGTGGGTAATATATTTTGTTAATTTGAAAAGTTTCAAAGCTTAACTAAATGACTCAGCAGTGCTACATCTTAGGATGGAGGATATGTTCTAGGGCAGCAGAGTATGACTAAGATATTGTAATGTCAATTTATTGTGTCAATTTGAGACAATTAGAAGTTTAAGTAAGAAACTCAACAGTGGTCCAGAGTCCTCACTATGTAACTATTCTCAGCTTGTGCAAGAGAAGGTCATAAAGATAGGATGAATGCTACACCTGCCCTTGAGTAGGTCGCCTGTGTAAAATATGACTTTATTTTTTAAAAATTTATTAGCACATGTTTACATTGCGATATGATTACACTGATTGTGTGCAATTTGTACATGTACATAACACATCTTAATTTTTTTCACTCCTTTCCCTTCCATCTCTTGCTCTGCTTCCTGTCCTACTATCTATATTTAATTTATGTATTTCCTTACAGAAAATTATTTTCAATTATAATTTATGCTTGTTTTCCAATGAAACTAAATGTAAAATACATTGTGACAATAAAGTTCATGGAATTAGTAGTTGAAATACATCTATTGTGTGAAGTAAACAAATGATAACTGTTTAGGTGCTTGAATACTAAGGAGTGTAGCCAACAGCATCTTTTGATGCTACTTATTTTCCAAATGCTTAACATGCTCATGAATTTGAAAACAAAATAAAGAATAACATAAATTTGGCAATGTAGCTTAACCGTATTGTATTTTGAAACACTGCAACATTTCTTTCATGAAAGGCAGAAATTCACAATATTTATTTTCTAGATGCATGTTCATTTTTCTTGCTGATTCTTTTTTTGTGAGCTCTAAATTTCACATTTAATCAATTTTACCTTAGCTTCTGTGTGTTAGTAAGAAATATGTGGCACTTTTTCTTTGTCTCCTCTGGTTTCACTTTCTTGTTCGACTTAAGTGAAGGATGCACAAACCTCATTAAAGAATGGTTTGTCTATTTGCCTCTGTTTCATCCTACTAAATTGCCTAAGCAACTTTGTGATGGCGAATTCACTAAGTTTTTGTTTAATGTTTTGGGTGCAAACACCGTATTTAAGATTGTACACAGATGAGTTAAGCCTTTGCCTGTTTTCCATGGCATAAAACTATAATGGGTTACTTGGATCTTGAACTCATTGAGGTCATTTTCTGCAAATTAGTAACAGGGTGCTCAAGACCACTCAGTAGTTTAAAAATTACAGCCTTAAACCTCTATCATCAGGGAATTCCTCCTACGACTGATGACTTCTTTTTCTAATTGCCCTTAGCAAACATAGTAGTATTTGTGTAGATTATATGTTGATAACCTCAGAATATGTTAACTTGTAGTAACCTAAGTCAGAGTGATTTGTGTGGATGTATATGTGCCTGTGACAATCAGTCCCTATATAATAGGTGATAATTAAGTATAGGCCTGACTGCCTGTCAGTCCTTGTAGGAATATAGCTAATGATTTGTCTAGATATTGTACTCAATCTATTGTCAAGTTAGCCTGTGAATTGTGCCTGTATGCATTGGTAGGTTATAAATGATTAACTTTAAAATATGTATATGTGTTAATTAGAGAGTAGTTTCTGTTTAAAAACCCGGTTATTTGCCACTCATCATGCTTCTGTTTCTTCTCCTCTGCATGAGTAGAAATCAGGAAGGACCTGAGAATGGTATTAAAGGCTCATTTTAAATTCTCAATTAGGACTCTAGTTGAGAGCCCATAACAAAAACATCTTTCAAGAAGTCAAAAATAAATGCATTAATTACACTTCTCTTCCAAGAAACAAAAGGATATTTTAATATAAGAAAGTATTCAACTCTGAGCTGGTGATCTCAAGATGTCCATTTGCATACTTGTATTGCATTGGTGGCTAGTGGTTCTCTATAAGAACTTTTTTTTCAGTATGTTTAACATCTGAATTGATCTTTTGTAACAACAAAAGTTAATGTATATTGATTTCTTCATTCACTCAAGTAGTAATGATCTACACTGAAAATCAAAGGTAAAAATAAGTCAAAACTAGAACAGGATCAAGAAAATTAACTTACTGCTTCAACATTCTCCTGGTGACCTTGTGTAAGCTAAAGCTGAAGATGTAGTGTTAACACGGACCTAATTTTACCCTTTCTCTAACTACTAGTATGCTTATGTCATTCACAGCTTTACACAGTCTGTACATAGGGTGTTAACTAAACTGCCATCTGCTATAAAATGCATTTTGTGAGAGTAGGTACTGTATATCCTATTCCTTATTTTCTTCTAGCACTTAGCATCATGCCTGGCATCTAAGAGGTGCACAAATAGTTTAGGTGAATTATGTTATAATAGAGGCTACCTTACCTGCCTTTCTCGGTGATAGCCCAAAGCTTAACACATTACAGAAGTTTGAACTTATGAATTCAATTACCAATAAGGTAATTGTATGCATTATATATTTAATTATAATCTTAGAGTTTTTCTCCCTTAGAGAAAAAGTGATCAAGATACTCCTGCAATTCTTTTGGAGGCAATTATCAATGCTTCCCTACCATTCTCCTATTTTTCTCTTCCAGAATAAATCACAAAAATTACATTCTGCTCAGTCATTTTAGAATTTTCTAGTGCAATTCCCTGGTGGTTCATTCTTTGATTTTGAGGAAGAAATTTCTGACAGTTAGCTTTGGTTGTGAATACTTCGTGTTTGCTTCAAAATTCAGGTTGAATATTACAACTTGCTTTCAAGAAGCCTTAAATTTTTTTCTTGTCCCTTTTTTTATACTATTTTCAAAAGTTTGTTGTGGAGCGAGTTTGTTTTAATTGAGGTGACATTAGAAATGGTAAACATTTAAAAGACAAAGGTGTAAGGTATTCAAGCACGGTTTTTGCATTACACATTGCTGTTCTCTGTGCAGTTGCTTAGGTCACAGTATCAGCATTTAGAGTTTTTGAAAGCATGTGGTAATATACAACCATATGTCCAATATTACATAACCATATCTATAAACCTGAGCAACAGATTTGATGATAAAATAAATAATGTATCAACCATTGTTAATCAGCTATTCTTGGTTTGAAAATATGTAGCATATATAATATCATATCTTGCCCTGTTTCTCTCTTCATTTCTGATTTTTGTTCTTCCTTTGTTTTTATTTATCAAAATAAAATTAAATTAAATTTTAAAAAAGAAGAAGGAGAAATCCATGTGTGGATGGTCACGGGCTACTCTTTCCCATTATTTAGTCCTGAGATGAAAGTGCACCTGTCTCCCAAGATCTGGCCAGGTCCCAAGGAGTTCCCCTGCTCCAGATATCGTAGCATTTTCCTTTGTCTTTATTTCTTAGCGTAGAATTCTTTGTTTTAAAACTTTTAAGAGATTCAGGATGTTGTGAGAAAATATATTTTTTTTTAAATGGACAAACCAATATTTTGTCATTTTCAAGTTGCATGATATCTTCAAATGTACCTGTTATTAAGGACATCTTTGGTGCAAAAAAATATTTTCAAGGTTTGTGGCACACATACTGTATGTTAAGAAACTAGATTATTACCATTGCAGAGCATGTGAATGATGAATAGTGCAATGGGTCTCTAGGTGACCACTGTGCAGATCCCCAGTGTCTGTGTGTATAAATCTAAATTAAAAAGTTACTCTCAAAAAAAATCAGGTTGAAATTTAATCCTCAGTCCAACAATATGAAGAAGTGACAATTTAAGAGATTAACCCTTGAAGGTTTCACCTTCATTAATTGATTAATGCCTAAGAAAAGGAACACAGGGAACTATTAGGATTTTTATGATGTTTTCTTCATCTGCAGTATGAAAATCCAGGCTTTATTTCTCCAGAGGCTGAAGTTTTCCCAGGGAAAATCTGAAAAAAGAAACTACAGTGCTCACCAGACTTCAGTTTTGTCACCACCTGATTTTTGCATTTCTCAGCTTACACAATCTTGAGGAAATTTTCATCTGCTCTTAATAAATTTCCTATGTTAGGTATCTTGTTATAGCAGCACAAATAGAAGAAATCTTTGCTTTTGCAAAAACTGGGATTCAGTATTACAGTTCAGTAATTTTGAAGTCATTAAATGTTGGAGAATGGAGAAACACCAACGGTAAATGGCCTTGCCATACTGTAGTTATAAGTAATGGAAACTAAACCAGACAGTCTTAGAATAGTTGCACAAGATTTATATTTCCTTTCTTTGTCTATTTCCTGTCTTTGTATTTTTCATACTTTCCTTAGAAAACTTAAATTCTGAACAAAATCTCTTTCTTTACCCCAATCCAAAGATTGGGGTAAAATGGATTTCTATCAATGTATTTTACAAATGTGAACAGAATAACTAATTGTGTATACTTATTGGAACTTTTGTTTAGCTTTTAAAAAGTGGACAAATTAATTAAAATGTCTCTGTTGGTTGAGTTTAAAGCAGAGGGAAAACACTGAAGAATTAGAGACATTCAGCAAGGTCCACTGATAAAGATTTAACTCACTTAAGCTTATTTTAAGTGGTAATAAATATGATATAAGAAGATTCATTTATTTCTTAAGAAATTAGTACAGGATTAGTACAGCATAAGATGTTGTGAATATTTTTCAAATTATATGCAAGAGAAAGGCATTCATTTTGAAAGTTATCAGCATTCAAAAGTCATTGTATAAACTGAAGCAAGTAAAAATAAGGTTTTTTAGTAAGTGTAAATATGAGAAAAATATGAAGAAGTAGCTAAAGATGATTTAGGTTAATGATAGGTTGATCATCCAAGGAAATGACTTGTAAATCAAATGTGTCAGCAGTCTACAGTAGCATTATGTAGTACTATGGTATAACCAAAAGAAAATATAAGAAATCTGCATTTGACAGCAAAACCCAGTCACTTAGAGATCATAGGACTACTGAGTACTTTCTTCCAAATAGGTATTTTCTAAGAAAATACCTATTTGTAAGAAAGTTAAGTACTCAAGATATAAAAGAAACTGTTCAAGATTCTACTACTGTCTCTATTAACACATGCAGCTGAATCATCTACCAAAGACTTTACTTTGAAGTCTGTGTGGAAGAGAGAAAACTAAACAAGATTTCTAAAATAGTATGAAGAATAATATGGAGTTCTAACCAAGAAGAGGAATATTTAATTGCCTAGTGACTGAATTTTATGTAAGACAAAAACTAAGATATTGAGATGTCTACATCAACAGAAGAATTTAGACTTTTCTGTGTACCAACTTGACATTGTGTAGAGCAGAAATAAGTAATGTTAGCAAATTAGCACAAGACTAAATCCAGAATCTGTCCTAGGCCTGTATGACTTATGGTGAGACCTGTGCCTGGCTTTAAGCCAACAGCCAGAGTGGCAATTAAAAAGTAGTCAGTGATGTTGTTGAGCCTCATAGCAAGATAAGGACCTTAAATTTCTGAATTCCTGCTAGTGCAATAGCCTGAATTAGTGAACAAGCTGATTACCAGTTAACCATAATCCATTCCTGTGTGCTTTTCCAAAAATGCTTTGTTCTTAGAATCTTTGAGCCTTGGCTGCATTAGCTTTTCATCTTCATCCATACCTTTAACCAACAAGCACAGTTCCCAATCAAGCCATGCACCTAACGAAGGCCACGGATACTGTGCCTTGCAGTCTTAGTCTTTACTGGGCTTGATCATTCCAGTGCCCCTTGTAACGAATATATTTATATCTGTGTTTTATTATGTTGTCATAGCCCAGAGAAGATCAGTGGTCTGAGAAGGCCAGGGATCCAAAAGAGGCATTGTTTTTTCTTGAATTAGGTGTATGTATGATGTCATTTCAGTGTTAGAGTGAGCTCTAAGAGTAGGGAGGAGAAACAAGTAGAGTCAATACAGGTGGTTTAGGAGGGACACAGTGGAAACTATTCTGTCTCATTAACTATTTTGAATTACATATTAAGGCCTTTCCACAAAAATCAGATTCTCGAACATACATATCTTAACCTTTCTAAATCATTTCTTGAGGTTTTGCATACTCATGAATCTCTGTGAGTTAGTTGAAAGGCAAATCATGACACTGAGAATTGCTACAGATACTAAGCACAGCTGGAATAGCAATGTATGCAACAAGAGATTTCCAAGTGTAAGATGCATTTCAATCACACTGAAACACACTTCCAGGGACTATAACACAAGGAGCTGGGGTGGGGCCTCCTAATCTGTATTTTTAACTGGTTTATGAGGCATGCTGATGTAGCTGGTCTGAGGAAAACACTTTAAATCCACCTGTCAAAACTATCACTTCAGCTGTTGTCTATCTCCTTCCCTCTCTCCTTCCCTTTTTTAAAAAAAATCTTCTCCTTTCGTCCTTCCCTCTTTGTCTTGCTTTTTGTATTTTTTCCTTTTATCTCTCTGTGTCTTTTCCTTGACTAAGAATGAATCTTCTTTCATGAATATGTTTTCCCTTAGGATATTTGGCCTCTTGGTTACCACTCTTACCAAGAGTACATTTCTTAGGGATGTTTGCTCTATGTCAAATATTTGGAATTTGATACTGACTAAATATACATAGTTGTGCAAACTAAAATCTAATGTGTAGGAAGATAGGGTTAATCTTCATATAAGCTCCTTTCATCATATCTATGTTCTGATAAGGAAAAGACACAAAAGCAACTTGTACTCTTACCGGGAACTTATATAGGGGTTTTCATATACTATCTCTTGCTAATGATGTCATTTGCTGTTTTAGCTACACTTTTTAGCCTTCATTTTCCCAACCAGCTCTAGCTGAAGTATTTGAACTGAGTTACCCAATAGATACCATTTATTTCTCCACAAATATTGTTCCCACTATCTTTCCAATCAAAATTATTTACTGAAATCTATTATAATTCTTTCCTCTTAGAAGTCCTTTATTTATTTGCTTGTTTATTTATTATGTATTTTCTACAGGGTTTCACTATGCAGCTCAGACTTATAGTGATCCTGTTGTTTTCAGCCACACCAGTGCCTGGATTATAGGAGTGCACCGCCGTTCCCAGACTCTGGGGCTGTTGTCTGCTGAGCTATCTTGCTGGCCCCACTCTTGTGAGTTCTTTAAATAACTTATTTCCATCATATTTCCCATTTGGTATAAAGTCTTCAAATCTAGTGGTTTCTGTTAATTAATACTTTTATGCAGAAATGTAAGATATTACAGAGGTAAGAGATTAGAATTTTGTATTTTGAGCACTTTATGATATCCAATTCTTTATAGTGCTGAGGACATCAATTCATAAATTAGATCATGCTCAAATTTCCCACTTTATTTTATGTTTAAAGAAACTCATTTATTTTGTGAACTGAGAAAACATGCAGTGTTTTGCAACACTCATCTCTGAAACTGGGTTGACAGACTGGTCAGCTTACATCAGTAATTCTATGGAAACTGCTTGGCACAGTACATGTCAGACGACACTCAGTAAAAATTAAATAACAGACAGCATCCTTCTACACGCCAAATACTCCTGTTATTTAAAAATGGACAAGAAGGTGTAAAAGCTATAGGTGTTCTGAGATCAAATTTTTGATAATTTGTAAAGTGCAGCTCCTAGAGACTTACTGCCTACCTAATTACCGTGATGACAATTTACAAGCTACAGATTAAAAAAATAGGGATATGCCCAAATCAGATACAACCTATTTGAAATCAGGATGTCTTGGAAAATTAAAAACGTATGGGTTCATACATAGCCTGAGTTCAAATTTGTTGAATTAAATCAGGTAAATTAAACTTGCAGGTGTAGTCATTTAAATTTGACAATGGTGCAAAGTGCTTTCAATAAAATGCCAACCAAAAGTTCTGTCACTTTCACAGAGAAAAGGAGAAGAGCATACTCTGATGTCCAGGAGCTGGCTTGTTACCGCACTGGCAGGAAGAACTTGATGTTTTATCCTCTGGCCAGTGTCAGTGTCTGAACCTGATGTTCTCATGTTGAACTAAAACAATTGCATAACACATTGTGTGAGCACAGTGGAATAAGACAAAAACAAGACAACCTCACAGTCATGTAGGAACACTGGTAATATGTGAATGCTGCCCAAGTAACCACATTTCAGGCACCTGCCTATCTCATCTAGCATGAATCATGTCCGCTTTCTTACCTATCATGGTTCTGCTTCTGCAGACAAGATGTACTGCAATATCTAAATAATGAATTGCTCACACTTCGGAGGATCCAACAGCTCTGCTCCTTTGAAATCTTCGTGAAATCACTTTGAAAACTCTTTTCCAATGCACTCTTACAGAATAATCTCATGTTTTCACTGCTATGGGAAAGAAACCAGACTTGCCCAACAAGAGCTGTGTTCCTGATGAGCTTTGGCCAGTGGTGTTACAAAATATAAAGTAGGCTCTGCTGAAATAGTTTCCCACACTGATCTGCAATTGCACCAAGGCAGACTCAGAGCAGTAGGGCCACTCAGTCATGAACTTAGACCTCTCCCAAACTATAGACAAAAATAAACTTTTTCTCTTTATAAAATTATGTGTCTCACGTATTTTCTTACAGTGATGGAAAGCTGCATAACATAGTAATGCAGTTTTTCTTTTCTTTTTCTTTTCTTTTTTTTTTTTTTTACAAAGGAAGGGATTTTTAAAATTTTTTGAGAGCCATGTGCTTGAATGATGAATGTTGCAGTAGAATTTAAACACCTGCATTCCTAGCCCAGTTATGTTTGTAACTCCTACATTACTTAAGTATGGGTCATTTTTAGAAAAGAAAAAATAATTTAAAAATTCATGCCATTAATTCATGGAATTAGATTGTACTAGAGTGCATTTAGAAGGTGGAGGAGAAAATGAATGATGTGGCATAATTATTTATATTTTGTTTCTAATATCTTCTGTTACATTGTTTCTTAAGATTCATTACCAGTACTTGAAAAACAACAAATATTCTGCTGAGCACATCACAATATCAGACAGTTGAGGAGCATTTAATCTGGGATCACAGAGGAGACAATGATTTCAGAAAATATTTTGTTTCATTTCACATAATTGCTAGTAATACATTTAGTAAAGAAAATTTAAAAAATAGACTTCAGGTGTATGTATCTCCTTCCTTGGGCTAAATTTTGTTCTCTTATATAATACTTGCAGCAGATTCTGCCTGCAGTTTTCTATAAGGATGCTTTTTTTTTTGTCTTCATACTTAGCAAAAGCCCAATTTATCATTTTGTGTCTACTTCTTTACTTGATAGCTTTCTGCACATCTGTCCCTTAAGTTCCACTATTATGGTTTTTCATCGTTGTCTATCTACCAAGTGGCACTGCTTCTGTTACTTATAAAAAAGAAAAAAAAATGAGATACAAGGGAGTGCATAGTTTATTTGAGTTAGGATCTATTCCAAACCTGGGAAGGCCTAAGTCAAAAGATGTTTAGTGTTCCAATGACAGGTATCTGTAGGGTGATTGGAGAAATAAGATAAATAAATTATTTGATCACATGTATTTACAAAACTGTTTCTTTAGGTCATTTTCTGCAAAGTCCCTAGCCATATTTCCACATTTTAGTAGCACATATTTTTAGTTCCACATGTGAGTGAATGATGATAACATGTGGTTTGTGTATTATAAGCCTAGCATAAGCAAAATAAATCTTTCATGCTGGAACTTTGGATGTTGGGATTTTTGTTTCAGAAATGAGTGCAGATTTAAAATACAGTTAGATTTTAAATTAGGTAAGGCTGTTTTTATAAGATAACTGGCATTTTTGGTCCAGAAACTTTTTACTCTTGGTTGGGCAACGTTGTGCATGCCTGTACACCTAGCACTCAGGAAGCTGAGGCTTGAATTTGAAGCTAGACTTGACTACATAGTTTATGGGAGCACTAAACTACTCAGTGAAGCTGTCTCAAAAAAGATTTTTTTGCTTACTTTTGTCAGAGATAGGTATTACAGTGTCATTCAAATATTTTAGGTGCATGAATTCAGCAAAGTAATCCAATATAGTCAGTAGTCCATAATAGTACTAGGTTATTCATGGGACTGTCAATGTCAGAAGTTGTTGACTTCAGCCTTTGACAGTTCATCATATTAATATGGCTTTAATTTTTATACTTCATTTTTATACTTTTCTGCTGGATGGTGGTTAAAACCATCCAGCAAGACAAAAAATGCAACTTTTTATCTGACAAGGTCAGTCAAATCCCCTCAGGATTTAAACTGAAACCCTGTACAGTAGTTTGCAGATCTCTTGTCAGTGTAAGCCATGAGGATGAGTCAGTCATTGCTTGACCAATTTGCTCTCCGTGAAAACCTGAGAAAATGTTTTCTCTCCATGTGACTTTACTTAGGCACACTATACATCACTGATCATTTTCCTCTGTGGCCACACAATCTCCTTGATCAGAAAATTTGGGACACAAGTTAGTTACAGAATATTACAGTACACATCCTCTTACATCCTGAGTCCTCACTGACCTGGAAGGGCTAGGGCCAAAATCTTGGCTATCCTTGTGGCCCTGCTTTTTCTCTAATTTGAATGAAAGACAATTTGGTAGTGGAAAAAAAATATCTATCTATCTATCTATCTATCTATCTATCTATCTATCTATCTATCTATCTATCTCTGTATATAAAAATAGGATAGATATACAGCTACTTTCTCTTAATTCAATGAGAACAAAGATTTGTATTAAGTCTTTAGTACAAGATATCATATCTGCATCTTGTACTATGAATACTATGAAGACAACAATATGTAATGTATTAATTATTGTAACTGTTCTACTAACCTGTTTTGAAACTGTCTCAGTGCTATTTCTTTTTCAACAAAATTAATATAAATTAAAAGAAAGATTTTTTTCCTGCCATGCCAGCCCCATTCGCAGGGTGCACTGAGATGGCAAGTATGACTGGGTATGGTAGTGTGTACCTGTAATCCCAGCTGTTAAGAGGCTGTAAACAGGACAATCACTATGAATCCAATCTAGTAGTGAGACCCTGCACACTCTGTAGACCCTTCCCTAAAAATATACATTAAAAAAGATATTTTTCAGTCTTGTTCTCCATTTTCAGTTTGCTTTACCACATGGCAGGTATTCAGTACATAATTATTAAACACATAACTGTTTATGTTATATAAAATGGCAATACCTTAAGTATATGTATCTTAATGCCAAGGACAAGTATCCTCCAAAATTCATAATATATGTGTGTGTGTGTGTGTGTAATTAATATGTAATTCTGCGTATTTAGAATCCTACATGTTTTAAAAAGTTTAGTAGTGGTTGTTGAAATATCTCTTGATGGTCATTTGTGGTGCTCATATTCACTTGCAAAATCCGGGGAGCAAACTTCATAAGGAAACATTCAGCCAATGTTCTTCAGAGAGGCTGGGAGAGTGTGACTAATCCCTGCAGCTTTTTCTTTCAATACATTAGAAATTTCAAATGGTTCAGTGATTTTCATTTTAGGCTTTGTCTTTAACTGCTGCAAAATTACACGACAGGATTACAAGGAACATTTTGTATCCTTAAGGGCAGTAACAACCCTGAAAACAATAACATAGCCAAATTGCTGAATAATGTTTAATAATCATGAATGAATGTTCTAAACAATCAGTCAATTAACCAGATGACCTTCTCTTTCCTGTGAGTCTATATGGACAGCATTGTGGCACAGACACATTACTGGAAGAACAGGGTTTCTTTTGTGAAGGACATAATACCTATCAATATAATATGCCTTAATGATAAAATTGTGAACTTCAAAAGCAGTTCATTCATTTAGTGAAGTAACATCTTTAATGTGTGTAATAACTATAACTGAAACATGTATAATCGTTGTGGACTAAAACAATTACCCAAGAGGTAATAGAGGAGTAGAATTAATCTTAGCTAAGGCATGGTTAGTATTTTGCTTTTTCTTGAAACAATGGGACCACGTGGAGGGACCACACACAAAAGTTTAGAATTTGAAGGAGAAAAGGAAATTAAATAGTCTTGGCTAATACTGTAGAGTCAAGATACTGGGAAGCAGATAAGTAAAGCTGTGATTTTAGGGTGAGCAGAGTTCACAAAGGCCTTAAATATAAAACAGCTTCATCCATGTGTATTAGAGCACAATCTTTGTCTTCTAACTAAGTGATGTATCACAAGGTGTATTATGCAGAAAAATACATCTGATAGTAATATGCAAAACTAATATTGAAAAATGCCTTTAGGCCTGCCCCCAAACCCGGTGAGTGACAGAGAAGTTTTGTGACTCTTCCGGCACCTGATCCACCCCCACTCTGACTGGTGAGTGTGCCGGAGAACTATCAGTTTCCTGACATGCCTCTGCCAGCCAGGACCATCTGGAGAACATGCCCCCAAGACCTTCGAGTCAGTGAGGCTGAGCCTATCTAGGCAATCCACCCAAGCGCATCCCCCCTGCAACCCCACAGGAGCCCCTGCCCCTAAGCCTGCCCAGCAAGTGAGAAATTTGGTGACTCTTCCATCACCTAATCCACCAGCTCCCGGCCTGGTGAGTGTGTGGGACAGCTTCTTCACTCTCTGGTGCTCCCTGGACCAGAGGGGAACCACAGGCTCACAAGTACCAGAAGAGCTGCAGCAAAAAGGAACTGAACACAACATGTAGAAAGAAGCCAGGCATAATTGGATAATCTCAAACTTAATAGACTGGCACCCGAGTATCATTTCACACTAAGGTTGTAACTGCATCAAAGCTCTACACCCAAGGTCAGAGGTCAGTGCTATGAAAATAACAAAGACAATGAGCCAAATGCAATCTCAGGCCTCGAGCCCACCAATAAATGCAGAAGACATTAGCTCAGCTAAAATGAATGAATGAACAGAGTTGGAAGCAAAGAAACAAAAGCAGAAAGGTATAGAGGAAGGTAGACCAGATTTAGTGCCTGAAATAAAAGAAAATATATTTTTGAATGCGTAGCACGTGGAGTAATGAATCAAATCCAGAAACGTATGGGGGAAACCCCAAGCCATCCAAAACAAGTGCAGAGAACACTATTCCAGCTAAAACATATGAATCAACAAGGCTGGAAGCAAAGAAACAACAGCAGAAAGGTAAAGAGGAACTGAGAGCAGAAATAATTTCTGAAATAAAAAAAGAAATCTTTGAAATCATAGGATCTGAAGTAAAGAATCAGTTCCAAAAATATATAGAGTTAACCAAATTAGGAAAAAAAATGCTGCAGTAAAAGAATTAATACCTACCTCTAAAGATGGCATTGATAAAAAATTAGAGGAGATCAGAAATATGACAGATTCCTTGCATTAGCAATACAAGAAAGAAATAGATCGCATGAAGCAGAGTCAAAGAGATATAGAAGAACTTAAAAATCTCAAGCAGGAGTCTACAAAACCATTTGAGTGATAGCGAAGACAGAATTTCAGATCTTGAAGATGCTGGTGCAGCTAGTGAAAAGGTGAGAAAGGATCTCTTAAAAACAACGAGGATGCAGGAAAAAATAATCCATTACCTGCAAGATGATGCCAAGATAAACAATGTGAGACTAATTCACATCAATGAGAAAGAAGGAGTCAATACAAATGATATAAAAAGAATATGGGCAGAAGTAATAGCAGAAAACTTCCCAAATATGAGGAAACAATCCAACATTCAGGTAACCAAAGTATACAGAACACCAAATAACTTCAACCCAACTAAAAACACAAGAAGACATATAATAGTCAACATCCCAGAAATCCAGCACAAGAATAATATACTGAAAGCCACTAAGGAAAAGAAACAGATTATATTCAAAGGAAAACCCATTCAGAATTACGGCCAACTTCTCTTCACAAACCATGAAGGCAAGGAGAGCATGGAGCAGAGTTCTTCAGTCCTGTATGAAGACAAATTCCAGCCAAGACTATCATACCTTGCAAAACTCTCAAGGTTTATAGAGAAGTGAAATACTTCCACTACAAAGAACAGCTAAAGAATTTCATGATGACAAAGCCATCCCTACACAGGCTACTGAAAGATGTTCTAGAGAAGGACCAAAATGACCAGAACTCCATGAATGAGAACAGAAGGAACCCAAAAAATAGGGCAAACAATTAAACACAAGACAAAAAGAAGTAAACAATGGAAGGTAAATAACATGAAAATTGTAAGTCAACACATTTCAATTATAACCATCAATGTAAATGGACTCAATTCACTAATTAAGAGAAATAGAATTGCACAGTGGATTAGGAAACAAAACCCAACAATATACTATATATAAAAAACACACTTAACTTGAAAAGACATTCACAGGCTTAAAATCAAAGGACGCAAAAAAAAAAATACTATATGCTCCAGCACCTAAGAGAAAAGAAGGAATTGCAATACTGTTCTCAGACAGTGCAACTCCAAACCAAGAAGGATCAAATGAAACAAAGAATGCTACTATATACTGGTTAGGGGAAAAATTCAATAGGAAAAGGTAATACTTATAAATATCTATGCACCAAACACAGGAGCACCCAGCTACATAAGACAAATCTTATTGGACATGAAACACTTATACGAAAGACCAGAATCTTAACAGGAGACCTTAACACACCCTTATCTCAAAAAGATAGATCAACTAGACAAAAAAGTAGCAAACAAGCAGCAGAACTGAACCAGAGCTTGGAACAAAGGGCCTGGCAGACATATACAGAATGTTCCACATAAACACAGCTGAATATACATTGTTTTTTCAGCCACACAAGGGTCATTTTCTAAAATAGACCACATGCTAGTCCATAGGTCATGCTTAATTATATGCAAGAAAACAGAAATTATCCTATGCATATTATCCAACCACAGCGCAATGAAACTGGAAATAAATGACAAAAGAAACCAGAGAAACCTGCTAAATACATGGAAAATAAACAATGCCCTACTTAGCAATCAATGGGCCACAGATGAAATTCAACAAGAAATTCAACCATATCTACAAGTTCAACCCCAACTTACCAAGGTTTTATGAGATGCAATATTAGCAGTTAGCAGAGGGAAAATCATAGCTATGAACTGACACAGTAGGAAAACAGAACGGGAACAAATAAATAACTTAATGTTGCACCTCTGACATCTAGAAAAGGAAGAGTAAAACAAACCCAGAGCCCAAAGACAAGAAGAAATCACAAAGATTAGAGCAGTAATTAATACAGTTAAGTTGAAGAAAACAGTTCAAAGAATCAATGAATCAAAACGCTAGCTGTTTGAAAGACTAAACAAAATCGATAAGCCCCTAGCTAACCTCATGAAAAAGAGGAAAGAAAAAAATTAAATACAAGCAGCAAGTAATGCAAAAGGTAAAATCACCTCAAACCCAGTGGAAATTCAGAAGATTATCAGTAGCTATTTTGAGAATCCTTACACTCAAAGAATAGAAGACACACAAGAAATGGACAGATTCCTCAAAAGGTACAAATTACTAAAACTGAACCAAGAAGATAGAACAACTGTCAATAAGCCAATAACAGCCAATGAAATACAAAACGTAATAAAAAGCCTATCGACAAAGAAAAGTCCAGGTCCTGATAGATTCAAAGCTGAATTCTAAAAGAAATTTATGGAAGATATAATCCCTGCACTCCTCAAACTCTTCAATGAAATTGAAAAGAAAGCAGTTGTCACAAAATCATTTCTGGAGGCAAGTATTATACTGATTCCAAAACCAGGGAAAGACACAACTAAAAAAGAGAACTACAGGCCAAACTCCTTCATGAATCTAGATGCAATAGTCTTCAATAAAATCTGGGCAATCAGAATACAGCAAATCATCAGGAAGATCATGCACCATGATCAGGTAGGATTCACCCCAGGGATTCAAGGATGGTTCAATATTCACAAATCTATAAATGTAATACACTATTTTAATAGACTGAAATCTCAAAACCACGTGATCATCTCAATTGATGCAGAAAAAGCTTTTGTCAATGTCCAACACAAATTCATGTTCAAAACCCTACAGAAAATTGGAATAGATGTCCTCTACCTCAATTTGATAAAAGCCATCTATGACAACCCAACAGCTAATATAATTCTAAGTGGGGAGAAACTGAAATCTTTTACTCTTAAATCAGGTACAAGACAAGGATGTCCTCTATCACCCCTCCTATTCAATATAGTTTTGGAATCATTAGCAACAGCCATTAGAAAAGGGGGAGAAATAAAGGGAATAAGAATAGGTAAAGAAGAAGTTAAATTATCACTATTTGCTCATGACAGGATACTTCACTTGGAAGACCCAAAAAAACTCCAACAAGAAGCTACTAGAATTGATCCACAAATTCAGTAGAATAGGAGGACACAAAGTCAATACTCAAAAGTCAATAGCCTTCCTCTATACACATAATAAACACACTGAGAGGGAAACTATAGGAACAAGACCCTTTATAATAGCACTGGGGAAAATGAAATACCTTAGAATTCATTTAACCTAAGAAGTCAAAGATCTTTTGAAAGAAAATTACAACACCCTAAGAAAAGAGATTATAAAGGATTTCAGAAAATGGAAAGATATTCCATGCTCCTGAATAGGAAGAACAACATTGTGAAGATGGCCATACTCCCAAAATTGCTGTGAAGATTTAATGCAATCCCTGTCAAACTGCCACCAATATACCTCCTAGACCTAGAGAAATCATTCCTAAAATTTATTTGGAACCAGAAAATGCCTGGCCAACAGACCAGACCCAGTGCAACTCGGCCTGTGAGTGAGGGTTACAGGCCCGCTGCGCTGGAGGGACCTTTCCTATATTCTGTGGTTCCGGCAGCGGCCCCAGATCCAGCACAGCTTGCGTGACCCAGCACAGCCTACCTGGTGAATAAGAACATGCACTATCCTTTTGGGAGCCCAGCAGACCCAGGCCCATCCACCTAGAGATTGACCTGCCTGAGACAGGAGGGCCAACTCCGGCAACTTTATGGATCCTTGCCCCAAACTCAGCCAAGATAGAGGGAATTATCACTACTAGCTCTGCAACCCCGTTCAGCTTCTGCTTGCCTGACCAGGAAACCAACAGAGGAGCTGTAGGAAAAACGAACTGAACACAACAGTTAGATCCAGGACAGGCATAACTGGATAATCTCAAACTTAATGTACTGGCACCCAAATCTCATTACATGCTAAGGTTATAACTGCACCAAAGCTCTAGAGCAAAGGTCAGAGGTCAGTGCTATACAAAATGACAAAGACAAGGAGAAAAATGCCATCCCAGGCCTTGAGTCCACCAGTAAGTGCAGAGTATACTAGCTCAGCTGAAATGAATGTAACAGATACAGAAGCAAAGGAACAACAGCAGAAAGGTATAGAGGAACTCAAATGAGAATAAATTCCTGAAATAAAAAAAAGAAATATCTTAATACATAGCATTTGAAATAAAGAACCAAATGCAGAAAAATCCAGGGGAAAACCAATGCTCACCCAGAACGAGTACAGAGAGCACTATTCCAGCTGAAACATATGAATTAACAGTGTCTCCAGCAAAGAAACGACAGCAGACAGGTCATGAGAAACTCAAAGCAGACATAATTTCTGAAATCAAAAAGAATTCTTTGAGAAAAAGAATTCTTTAAAATCATAGCATCTGAAATACAGAAACAAGTTGGAAAATATACATGAATAAAAAAATAAAGGAGATAAGAAATATGATGGATTCCTTGAATGAGCAATACAGAAAAGAAATAGAATGCATGAAACAGATTCAAAGAGATATAGAAGAGCTAAAAGTATCAATCAGGAGTCTACAAAACCATTTGAGTGAAAGTGAAGACAGAGTTTCAGATCTTGAAGATGCTTCTGAAACTAGTGAAAAGGTGAGAAAGGATCTCTTAAAAGCAACGAGGATGCAAGAAAAAATAATCCATCACATGCAAGATGATGCCAAGATGAACAAGGTGAGATTAATTGGTATCAATGAGGATGAAGGAGTCAATACAAATGACATAAAAAGAATTTGGGGAGAAGTTATCCCAGAAAACTTCCCAAATATGAGGAAACAATCCAACATTCAGGTAACCGAAGAATACAGACCACCAAGTAACTTCCTGATCAACAAAGACAAGGCAGGAGGCATCACAATGCCTGACCTAAAATTATACTACAAAGCCACTGTGATAAAATCAACATGTGTTGGCAACGAAATAGACCTCTGGATCAATGGAATAGATTAGAAGATGCAGAGGCTTCTAAGAGCACATTCAGGCACCTGATGTTCAACAAGAGGGCCAGACACTCTTACTTGAAAAAAGATTGCCTCTTCAAAAAATGGTGCTGGTGGGCCGGGCGTGGTGGCGCATGCCTGTAATCCCAGCACTCGGGAGGCTGAGGCAGGAGGATTGTTGTGAGTTCGAGACCAGCCTGAGCTACAAAGCGAGCTTAAGGCCAGCCTGAACTGCATAGTGACCCTGTCTCAAAAAGACAAAAAAAAAAAAAAAAAAAAAAAAAAAAAATGGTGCTGGAAAAACTGGCTTTCTACATGCCAAAAGCTAAAACTTGACTCAGCTCTATCATCATGCACTAAGCTAAAGTCAAAATGGATTAAAGGTCTAAACATTAAAACAGAAAACCTCAGTCTCCTGGAAGAGAAGGTAGGAGGCACTCTTGAAGACATAGGGGTAGGCAAAGATTTCATGAAGAAACATGTGTTTGCACAGGAAATACATGAAAGAATTAACAACTGGGATCAACTCTTCTTGAGAAGTTTTTGCACATCAAAAGAAATTGTCAACAAAGTAAAAAGATAATCCACAAATGTTGAAAAATCTTAGCTAATAAGCACTCAGACAAATGTCTGCTCTCTAGAATTTATAAAGAACTAAGATTCATTAGGGCCCTCAAATTTAAAGACCCAGTTCAGAAATGGGCATCTGAGATGGATACACACTTCTCAGAGGACGAAATTAAAGAAGCAAATAAATTTATGAAAAAATGCTCCACATTGCTAGCCATCTGTGAAATTCAAATAAAAACAACACTGAGATACCATCTCACTCCAGAAAGAATGGCTATCATAAAGAAATCAATCAACAAGAAATGTTGAAGAGGATGAGTGTAAAGGGGACACTTTTCCACTGTTGATGGGAATATAGACTGATGTAACCACTGTGGAGATCAATGTGGAGACTCCTTACAAAACTAGGACTGAAAATCCCTTTCAAGCCGGCTATCTTCCTACTGGGAATTTTCCCTGAGGAACTGAAAACATCACATCATAGTGACATATGTGCACCTATGTTTATAACATCACAATTTATGATAGCCTAATCTTGGAAACAATGAAGATGCCTGTCTCATGAGGAATGGTTAAAAAAAAGTATTTCTATATAATGGAGTATTAGTCAACTGTAAAATATGATAAACTTGAAGCATTTATATTGAATTGGATTCCACTTGACCATATACTCATAAGTGAAATAAACAAGACACATTTGTGCAAATATTATATAGTCTCTCTAGTATAAGAAAACAAGAAAGGAAATACAGATAGACAAAACTGCAACTAAAAAGAATTTAGTCAGATAGCTAGGGTAAACTGTACTGCATATGTTGACGGGTAATAATTAGCTTCTTTTTTGGATCATTAATAACCTAAGTTTGCAGATCAAAAATTGGAGCAATGGAAGGGCTGCAATGTCACCTAACATTTGGCCCTAGCCTTTCAAGGTCAGTGAAGACTCAGGACATAGGAGAACCTGTACTATAGTATCATGGAACTCAGTTGTACCCCAAATTTTCTGATCAAGGAGATTATAGTGAAATAGAGGAATGTGATTGATGATCCATAGTGTGCCTAAGGAGAGTCACATGGAGAGAAAACTTTCTCTCAGTCTCTCTTAGAGAGCAAACTGGTCAAGCAATGGCTAAGACTCATCCACATGGATGACATAAACATGTTTATACAAAACATGTTTGTATAAACAGTATGGTTAGGATAAACTTTGAGGGCTCTTGACTGACCTCATCAGATACAAAAGTTATATTATTTTAATATAGGTCTTGCTTTAGCTCAGTCTTAACAATCCAACCAAAATTATAAAAGCGAGGTATATAAAATAAGGTCATGATAATAGGCTGAGTTTTCAATGGCTCCAGTCAACAACTTCAGATAACCCAATATTATTGTGGACTGCTGAACTGTGTTGGAATGTTTAGCTGAATTCAAGCACCTATAGTAATTGAATGACAATAGAACACCCATCTTTGACAGGACCAAACAAAAAAAAGGATACAAGGGAAGAACCATTCTCTGTTTGTATAAACAGTATGGTTAGGATAAATGTGCAGTACTTTGGCATAATTCTATGAGAAGAAATATATGCACTAATGGTGTTTGCATGGGATATCCAGTCTGCTTCTTGTACAATGGATAGCCACTAGGAAGATAACAATATAAAAGTATTAATTATTGAAACTACTGTAATTCAGCTTTTTAAAAAAGATAGGTATACAGGTACATTCTCTTAATTCATTGATCAGAAGCATCTGCTCTAATAGTATTTGTACATAGAGTATCATGCATTCACCTTGCACAACAAAAAGCCACTGTGAAAACAATGTGCAATGTATAAATTGTTGAATCTGTCATACTAATCGGATTTAAAACTGTCTCATTGACACTTGTTCTTCATTTAAGTAAATGAAAGAAAAATGGATTTAGATAAAGTAAAGAAATATTTTTGGCTGTTCATTTCTAAAACACTTCCAGTTTATTTTATTTTTTTTCTGTATTTTAGTGTGTTCATGGTATCACTACTAAATAGGACTCATAGTGAGTCTCCTCCTTACAGCCTCCCAAGAGCTGGGAGTACAGGCCCATGCCGCCACGTCCAGCCTCAATCACCATCTCAGCACTGAGTCCCTGAGCCTACCTACAGGCACTTAATCCATTGAGCTATATGGCCAGGCCACACTTCTGGTTTTTTAAACACATTTTTTTTCTAGTCATTCAAAATGTATTTTCTGAGAAAATTCCATGAATCAATCCATGAATCAAATACATCTGTATGACAGGTTAAACATGATCACTTATGTGCTACATGAATCAAAAATTGTGGATGAATGATTGAAACAAATTTTTAATGAACATATATTTGGTAAAGCATCTTTTATCTCGTGTTGTTTTGAAAGTAAACACTAATAGACATCACTGACACAGCTTCAGGCAGATGAAATTTTCATGGCCTTTATGATGATAAACTAAACACAGAACAAATTTATAAAGTGTCTGGAATAGAAAAAAATGGAAAGGAGAAGAAATTCACAGTGATATCTCCACAACATTCAAATTGATCAGTAGATAGTAGTGTGTGGGTGATTGCCATTGATCTACTTTATATGCACACACAACAGATGTTTTCTGTAAACACCTCCAAAATGTGTTTCCTGCTGAAATACACAATCAATACTGTTTTTTTGGAAGACTGATGACTTGGAAGGATGGCAGGGCTGAGAAAATGTTGGCAGCATCTGGGACCGTGTCAGAAGGAGAGTCAGCATTTTCAAAGGTGACAAAAACAGTTTTGTGAATTTGCTCTTGCATTTGATTTCAGAGCATAAATATAGTTTTTTTTTCTTTAAAAAGCACCACATTAGATTTAGCTATATAGCAGTAAAAATTATGTTGTTCCCAGAATTAATCATCCATTTACTTATTTGTTGAGCCAATGAGAGTCTGGGATCATCTTTGATGTTTTCTTTATTAACCCTTCACACAATTGTTTACCAAGTGATGTAGCTTTAATGTATGTTGTGTATCACTTGAGTCACCAGCTTTTGCCATCTCCACTTTAGTATTCTTAGTGCTTAGAATTTTTGTCATTATGTTCTTTGCATAATGACTGTTCCTCTCTCTACCAATACATTAAAATTAAAATCTCACACACACACACACACACACACACACACACACACACACACACACACACACACATATATATATATATATATATATATGAAGAGAGAGAGAGAGAGACAGAAAGAGAGACAGAGAGAGAAACAATCCTAAATCCAGAAAGTGACCCAGTGACTGGCAACCCAGTATGTGGCCATTGTTTCCTGCCTCTGCAGTCCTACTGCTGGCCACTGCACCCATACTAGGTTTTGTACTTTATTAAAGTGTGTGGCTTAGTTCTTATCTGCTTTCCATTTATTCCCAAACTCTAGTGCAGTGGCTAACATAAAGTGAGCCTTTTGGTTATTGTTTGATTTTTGTGCTTCTGGTGACTGAACATAGGCCCGGCACATGCTAGGTCAGCACTCCACCTCTGAGGTACACCTCCAACCCTCAGTACTAGTTCTCTCCACAATTACATTTGGTATTTTCTAGACCCTAGGTCATGTCACCATGCACACTGGCCGTGGTTTTTAAACATGCAAAAAGCAGAAGCACTGTGACCTGTTGTGTTCAAGCTAAATATGTGTCATTGTGCTGAAGAAATCTCTAAGACCCTCTGATTCAGTAATACTACTGCTAGGCATAACCTCAGGAGAAGTACATACACATTTCCACCAGAATATAAGAGTATTCCTGCAGAGCTTTTCTTAGAGATAAGCTGCTAATCCTTTGACATTGAAGAAGAACAGAATGAACAAATAAGATGTATTTATATAATGAAATGTTACTTATGGGGAAAAAAAGTGCTACTGTGTCTCAACAAAATGATTGTGTATCACTAACATAACATTGAGCAAAAGGTGGGAAAACAAAGAGGTATGGATGAAGTGTTCTCAGTACATGGACTTAGGAGAAGAAAATTAGTTGAAGATGAAAGAATATTAGTTAACTTAAGGAGGTTCTCATGAAGAAAGAGGTAGTGTGGAAGACCGTACTGAGGTGTGGTAGCAGTAAATTCTTGGATCTGCATGGTGGTTACATGAGAATATCAATCTGCTTCCAAATCAGTGGCCTGAACATTCACTAACTTGTCTATTTTCTGTGTCTGTTAGAATTCAATGAATTTTTTTTTGGCACCTGCATGATTCTGAGTAATGTTAAGTACTAATGGAATGAATAAATGAATATAATGAAATGTATTGTGTTCAAAGTGTTCTAGGAGTCTCAGAAAGGTGTTCAAAAAGATGAAAAGTTATTGGAAAAATAAGCAAGTTATTGCTTCTTATGAACTGAGTTACTTAAATTTTAAATTATTTTCAATAGGTTGTTACTAGAAAAATTATCATTTATATGTTATTATGTACAGTCTCCTGGTTATTAGCTATCAAGATGTTTTTTATTGTGTCTAGTAGATACTAGACAAACTTTCACTAATAATAGCTAACTTTGAATGAGAATGTATATGCTAGATACAGGACCATATTGGCCTGTGAAGTCCATCATGTAATTTCTATAACATCCATCCTATTGTAAATGAAGATGCTGAAACTGAGAGCTTTAGTACCTTAGTGAAGTGACATAAATAAATGCAGGAGCAAGGACTTCAACTTCGATTGAGAGCTCTAGATCCAATACCTTAAGTATTACTTTTCCTTTTCATAAAGTTGCCAAATAAACTCATTAATATTTATGTTTAATGTAAAAGTTATATGAATTTTTGCATAATTATATTTATTACAGGCTTTCTAATACTTTCTGAGAAATAGGCTATTATACAATTAGTGCTTAACATGATTTGACCATATGAATTTTAGGGAACTAATGTAATTTTTTTTATTTCAGTCAGTTCAGTAAACTTTTTCAAAACAATATTGAGAGCTTCAAGAATTCTTAAACAATACAGACAAAACTATGAAATGAACTTACTATTATCAAAATGTAAAAATAGATTTATCTCATAGATGCTTCTATAGTTTATAAACAGAAAGCTATGACTAAACATTCAAATACTGATTAAATACAATTTACCAAAGCTTCTTATTTCTATAACTTGTTATAGAATTAATAATCTAGTTTTTCATCACATACATGGCTCTTTGTGTTCTCATTACACAAATTTGGCATACTCCATTCAGTAGTTCTTGTAACAACACATTTGAAAAATTTAAATATAAAAAGTTAATACCCTACAAGAGTTAGTACAACAGTGAGCTCTTTATAATCTTTACATAACTCACAACTTAGTACACCATATGTGAGCAGAAGCTTAAAAATATAGTGCCAATAAACTATATGAGTTAGCGAAGTGGCTGTTACCATTTACACTACAATCCTATTTCTAATCTTTGAGAGTAATCTGAAATACATGAAAATGATTTCATACGAGTTTAACAATAAGATATATTTTATAAATGCTAAAGTGAAAACTAGCAGCATCAAAGTTGTGGCAAAATGAACAGTTGATATTAATGCCACAGCAATTGTAGCCAGTTACTCTGCTGAAAGAGTCCTTCAGTTAAATAGGGGGAAGATAACGTATGAGCCTGAGTAGTTACAGACAATCCCCTGCAGCCATTGAAGGTAATAACAGTTAATATAACATTAAGAAATAAATTTCTCAATTCTGATTTTCCTCCAATTTGCTATCAGTCTAAGCCCCAAAGTTCCCTTGGTTTCCAAGGACAACCAGTAATCATGCTAAGAATCAACAAATTTAGTCATTATTTCTAGAAAGTAAGTAGCCCTGTAATGGTCTCATTGGTATTCCCTGTACTCTTCTCTTTCTCTCTCTCCATCCCCCCTCTTTTTCTTTCCTCTGTCTCTATATATTTCATAGTCTATATTCTGTATTACATGTTATATATTACACAAGATACATTATATTTGCGTACATGTATTTTATATATATATGTATACTCAGAGAATGCCTCTTCTGAAAAATGATTTCAATATTTTCAGGAGTACATTAATAAATCTAGAAGATAAAATTTCTAATGTAACAGTTTTTATTCTTATTTCTTTATATTCCATATCAGCAATACTACTGCCCAAATTTTCACTTTGGAAAAACTCTTAAATCAAATTATCCCAGATTTTTGCAACTCTTTTACCCTTGAATTTTGGTTTCTTATGGATGGTAAATATTAACCAATGACTGTGAGTTAGGAGAACAAAATAATTGCATGAGGACTCACTGAAATAAATTTTCAAGAAGTATTGTAATTCCCAGGAGTGGGATGACTGGGACAGTGTTAAAACAAAGGGACTGATAGATCCAGCCCTCTGTTTTTCTTACTGTACATATCGCATGGAAATAACCAGCAAGCAGTTTGAATGAGTTCCTACTCTTATTCTGAGAAAGACATTCTGGTCATTGATTTACTTACAGCTTTGACAATTTACAGTAAGAAAAAAATATAGTTTATTTTCATCCTTTTATCTTTTTAATAGAAATTGAATATAACAATGACAGTATGAGGTGGAAAGTTAGAGGCTGCCTGCGCAGACCATACTCTCAGTATGCTGATCCTCCCACATTAACTGTACATTGTCACTCAACAGAGTTGATTGTAATAGGGGAGTCTTAGCCCTTACTATGTTTTCTTTCTAAAATAAGCTGGAAACTTCTTGCCAGACTCTGTTTGCACATCTGCAGCTAATGCCCTTCGGCTTTGTTCAGTCCTTTGAGATCAATCTTAGAGGTGATGATGCCGAAATTCCCATTTGTATTATCATTCATAGGAATGGCATGGTCTTGGGCTGTCTAGCTACTTGCCGGGAAGCAGATTGAGAAGGATGCCATTCTAATTGGCCCAGTGCCAACAATTATCAAATGCAAGGAACACAAAATTCCAGTCACTTTGCCTGAATGTAAAAGGAATTTCCTAGCACAGTTTAAATTTATTCTTTATTTTGGGATCAGACTGAACACAGGCACCAACTAAAACTGCATCCTTGGTTTTCCTTGTCTCTGGTGAGCACTCTCTTAATGACCTTCCCATATGCGAAGACTTACTTTCAAGTTTTGCATCTAGGGAAGACAACTACATTCTATTTTCATGGTTAAAATCAAGGACAAAATGCATATTGTTAGCAAAAAATCTTACAATAATTGCACTGCTTATTCACTCCAAATTTTGTATATTCTTTAGTGTTTTTCCTACCTATTTGCATATGCCTACCATTAACTAGAGCTATTATGTCCTTTTCATGTTCATTTGGGGAGATAATGTTTTGAGGCTAGGAAATATTTGATATCATCTGTGTTCTGTCCACCTTCATCTGGTCTTCTTTTGCCTGTCTTCCAGCCTCCCCTGCCCTCCTCTACATTTCTCAAGCTCTTTCTCGGGCCCAGGTGTTGCTGTTCTCTGTGCCTAGAGTTCTTTTTGCCCTGCCTTCCTCCCAGTGCTGACTTACAGTCAAGGTCATCCCCAAAGCCAGCCCTTATATTTAGCTACTCTGTCCTAGCATCTCCCATCACATTTTCTTTGCTGTTCTTCTGTGTATTGGAGGTTGCAGTGAGGCTGCTTTGCCAAGATACTGTACTACAAATCAGCTGGCTTATGTAACAGAAATTGGTTTTCTCATAGTTCTTGAGCTTATTGATCTAAAAAAGATGTCTCAAATGTTACACTCTCTTAGA
Organism: Ctenomys sociabilis; assembly: GCA_004027165.1. Classification (NCBI taxonomy): domain Eukaryota; kingdom Metazoa; phylum Chordata; class Mammalia; order Rodentia; family Ctenomyidae; genus Ctenomys; species Ctenomys sociabilis. Next base: position 59,984 of record PVKA01004073.1, on the reverse strand, counting down.
AGGCTCAAGAGGAAGATTTGTTCTTTCTTTCTTTCCAGATTCTAGTGGTAGGTAATTTGCAGCCACTGTTCAGATCTTTGACCTTGTTTTCAGATGCTCTCCTTCCCTTTATCTGGTTCTGTGTCCAAATTCTGCCTATCTGAGTTACTTTTTCTCCTTCCTGAGATAAAATACCCAACACTCACAAGTTAAAGGAGAAAAAGTTTCTTTAGCTCAGTTTGTGGAGGTTTCAGACAACAATCACTAGGCTCCAAAGTAGGGTGGCTAAGGGTTGGGGAGACAGCTCAGCAGTCTAAATGCCTGCTTGGCAAGTGCAAGGACCCAGGTTCAATTACACAGGCCATGCTGGCCCAGCCACTGAAACTGGGAGTGGTAGTGGACAGCTATAATACCAGCCCTGGGGAGGCTGAGAGAGGAAGATCAGTATTAGTCTGAGCTATGTAGTGAGACCCTGTGCCAAAACAAACAAGCACAAAAGAAAGATTAAAGAAAGAAAAGTACGGTGTCTTTGCAGAAGAGCAACAGTTCATGGCAGACATAAAAGGAAAGGAGAGAAATAAGTTGCTTTCTGTCCCTTACATTGTATAAAGGCTACCCACATTAAGGCAGGTATATCACTCACAGCCTTAATAACCACCAGAACTATACCAAACCAATCAGACAGGTCTACATTATTACTCAGACATCCTTAAGCATATAAATATATATATATATATATATATATATATATATATAATGTTTAATTGTTCATGATTTTTTATGTATATCATGTAGTTTTTTACTCATATCTCTCCAGCTGAGTATAAGACACAAAGTAAGTTCTCAAAAAATGTTGATTGTGTAAATGAGAGAAAGCATTTTTCACATAGGAGTCATAGACTTAAGGGATTGCGAAGGTTAATAATTAGTAGTTAAATCTGCAAATGGCTACAATGCAATATTGTTATGACAAATGACTTTCTGAAGCGGTGTCTTGTTTATCTGCCTTTAGAGAAGCTAGGAATGAGCTTGATATATAATATACTGAAATTCAGTTGATGTTTACAATTTATTCAAAATGACTTACTATCAGTTTACTATGAAAAAGAAGATCTTTAGTTTATTATTCAATTGCATTTTAACTATATATATATATATATATATATATATATATATATATATATATATATATGTGGAAATTTTAATTCTTGAGACAATTATCCTTTTTATATGCAGAAAATTGGTTTCCAGAACACCAATAGATACCAAAATCCATAGAAGCTCAAGTTCCTTCTATCAAACAGCACAATATTCACATATGAACTACATCTCACTTCCTGCATGTTCTAAATCATTCTTATACTGCTTGTAATACCTAATATATGTTACTACTCGTAATACTGCATGGTTTAGAGTACAATGACTAAAACAACCTGAACATGTTCAGAACATATGCAATTCTTATAGTACTTTCAGTCTGAAATTGGGTGAACGGCTCATGTTGAACCTGTGAATATGGATAATGGAAAGAATACAGTCGGAACTGTCCAGTAGGACTAACAGCAGTTCCAAACTTCATCGGTGCTTTTGGTCTGAATACATTTTCAGACATGACTGTCAGCCATCCATAATCATCACTCAAAAGACTGTGAACAGTTTTTAAAAACATGTCTGTTTTCTTTTGGCACAGAGAATTTCATAAACACAGCCCATGTCATAAATAGACATGGGCTATAATTTGCAATAAAAATGAGATATATCCAGGTCCTCAGTGAGACTGGAACTAATGAGAATGGGAGAAAATAAACAAGTGCAACCAGGAATATTTACTTATAAACTAGATTTCACATATTGATTTTAATTAATTTAATAGCATTCACTGTGTGGTTCCCTGACCCCTAAGTTTTATATAGTTTATTTTTCATTAAGCAATGCTAAGCTCAATGGAAATATTGAAGCCAGTATCATCAAGGTCTGTACTAAGCGTACATGGCCTAAATAAGCAACATGACTGCCTTTCTCACTCTCAGGGGCCACACCCTGTGCCGCTTGTTGGAGCCCTGGGCTGCTGCAAGCGCTGCATAGCTGCTGGATATGAGGTGTAGCCATGTGCCTCCCTGACGTGTCAACAACCCATTTTAAATATACTTTCCTCACTTATGAAATGAAAACAATAATTACAGGTATTGCACGGAGTTGCTGTGAGGACCTAATGAATTACAATAGGGAAAAATAATTTAAAAAAACAAAGCCCAATAATGATTAGAGCTCTGTAAAAAGCTATGATTTATGACTATATAAAATTGATGATAGAATTAGCAGTTAATTCTGAAAGTGTAAAACCTTTTGTCTTAAGATGAGGTGTCAAGGACTTAGGTAAGTCCTATCTCCTGCTTGTAATTAAGTTTAATTATTTTCAACTAGTTGAATTCAATAATTGTGTTTAATGGAGGTAGCTTCAGATCTTCAGTCACCATTTAGCACTTGGCCACTGATAGTCTTGTCAGAATGATAAGAGTGAAGGAAATTCCTTTGCTGCCCTATGCATACCTGTTAAGACAACTACTGACATTGCTAGTCCTATGGATAACCCGCTACTATTATGGGCTGCTGGACTATATTGGAATATTTTGCTGAATGTATACCCCTACAATATTTAAATGACAATGGAATACCCTTCTCTGACAAATCTAAACAAAAAGGGGGATACAAATTAAGGATGATTTTGTATCTGTATATTCAAAATAGGATAGATATACAGCTACTTTCTCTTAATTCAATGAATAGAAAGATTTTTACTAATAGTGTTTGGACAGGATAACATGTCTGCATCTTGCATTATGCATAACTATTATGAAGACAGCAATATGCAATGTATTAATTATTGAAACAGTTCTAGTAATCAGTTTGGAAACTGTCTCATTGCTATTTGTTTCACAATAAAATTATTTAATAAAAGAACACTACATTTTTGTTAGACCTCAATGGACTATCAAGAGACAAGATAGGACCTAGGAGACAGCTATAAAAGTTCAAATTCATGCTGTGGAGGAAACATGGCAAAATGAGCTGAATTGGATTTGGGTCAAGTATATTTAGAAAGACTAATTTTGGAGCAAATAAATCTTTGTGAACCCCTTCCCAACTTTTTCCTCCAAGACTGACTTAACTTGCAATGTATCTTGACCACAGTGGCATGGGGTGTAATTTAGAACAAATAACTTGCCTACACCCTGCTGACCAACTGCACCGCTGCTCAAGGACATCATTCTGAGTTCTGGTAACTACTGAGTAAGGCATGTGGGACGGGCACAGAAAGCATCTTACAGTGTTATCAGTTCTGTTCTCTCCATCTGGAGCTAGCCTAAAGGTTGATTATATTTGAATATTTTAGCATAATATTAAATTGGCACAAATCATTTTGATCAGAAATCTGGCAGCTATTATTTACTCCTTGTATTTTTCCCTCTTGGTTACATCCTTTTAAGCTACAAAGATGCAGAAGTATTTAATTCTAAGTGTAGAAAATAGGAGCATAGTCATTATTAATCTATTTCTCCCTGCCAAGCAACAATTTTCTTTCAAAAAGTATTTTTGTGTATCATAGGCCTTTCTTCTTACCACAATACACTATGTGCTAAGGTCTTTTTTATGTGACATTATTTGTTCTTAAATCGTCTTATATTTGTTCAACAAGCAAATTTGTTTACCATATGACAATGCAGTAACAATTCACTGTGCTTGTCCCTTCTACTCTTTAAGACCCATTAGAAGAAAAAAAAAAATTATCTTCTTTTTTTCTTCTGTATTTTAGGGAAAGGTCTACAGGTTGTTCAGGGTTTCACTACTAGATCGAACTCATAGTGATCCGCCTGTTTACAGCCTCCCAAGAGCTGGGATTACAGGCACACACCACCATACCCAGTCTCAACTGTCATCATAGAGTGCTCTGGAGGAGGGATTGGCACTGCAGGCCTGGGGAATTGAACCTCTAGCCCCAGCGCCTGCTCACAGGTGCTTTAATCCACTGAGCTATTTGGCCAGCCCTTATCTTCTTATATTCAGTTAATTCAGAATCTCTTACAATGTGGACAAGAAAGACTAGTAAATTTATTTGGCACATCACAAAAATCTATTGTTAGATCTGCCTTCTGGTCTGGCTAGAATCATGTGCTTTAATATCATTGTTACCTAATGGCTTTCAGTTTATTTTCAGATCTGCCCAGAAGCCATCAATCTTATGTGGCTGTGAACATTAGAATTCTGCCACCTCCTAGACAAGACGTTTTTAAAAAGAGAAACCTTTGCTTTCTCATCAGTTTGAACAAGATTTCAAGCCTGATGTGCACCTTTCCAGGGAAAGTTTTGTCCTGCAATAGCTAGTTTCAATTATTGGACTTATTCTAAGTTCTAATATAAAACTTTTATCTTGCAACTGTCATAGGTTTCCTTATTGAGAATAGAGGATATCCAGCAGTTAACTACAAATTCTCTAAGGCCGGGCGTGGTGGCGCATGCCTATAATCCCAGCACTCGGGAGGCTGAGACAGGAGGATTGTTGTGAGTTCGAGACCAGCCTGAGCTACAAAGTGAGCTCGAGGGCAGCCTGAACAGCATAGTGAGACCCTGTCTCAAAAAGACAAAAAAAAAAAAAAAAAAAAAAAAAAAAAAAAAAAAAAAAAAAAAAAAAAAAAAAAAAAAAAAAAAAAAAAAAAAAAACTACAAATTCTCGGTTAGCGCTAAATTAGAATTCGACAGAGGCTTCCTCAATAAAGGCCCAACCAAAGATGAAATATACTGTACTGTTTTGGAAACATCGGGTGCCATTTTTACATCCAAATATCCTGATATTTCACTATGTTTTTGCATAATTTTTGCATTTACTATGTTAAAACTGTGTTTGTAATACTAATGATAATTGTAAATTATTTCTTTCTTGCTTAAAATGGTGTCTTAGTTACTTGTCTCTCATTGCTGGGACAAATACTCAACACCTAAAATGAAGGAAGGAAAGGTTTATTTAGCTCACAGTTACTGGAGGCTTCAGCCCATATTCAGCTGGCTCCAAGGCAGAGGGGCATAGGGCAGAGGGCAGCAGCTCATGGCAGACAAATAGCAACAATGGCAACAAAGAGCAATAGCTCAAGAAAGACTGTGTCTCTGTCTCTTACATTGCATTCATGCTGTCTGCCCTAGGGTGGGGGAAGTACTCACACCATAATCCCAGCAGTACTAATCCCAGCCTTGGATCACAGTGGTCATGAGTTAGTCACAAACTCTAGAAGTCCCCAGCGCATGACTACTTAAGGCTTTGTGGGGACAACTAGACACAAACCATAACAAATGGTCAATTTGTCTGTTTCATATAGTATTTCACATGAGAATATGAATACACTTCGGACTGAGCTTTCTGGGAGTCGGTTCTAGCCTCACTAATTAATTTCCTCTCTTGCTATATTATTACCAAAAATGAACACAGGCTTATTGGAAATATTGATGTTAAATGATTGATATAGTAAATAAAAAGGGTAATATGATGTGTATCTTTTCTCTTTTTGTTTTGAATTTATGGTATATTCTCATCTAAGCATTCTCCTATTTTGAATGTATAAACTCTTAGTGGTCTTTCTATAACTGATATAAAGTCCTATGTCCAGACAGTAAATTTATAATCTTAGGACAGCATCAACAAATGAGTGACTGGTTTTGTAACTACTTGCTGTCTTTTTCCTTTGTGATATATTTCTGATTTTTCCAGGGTTTTATTTATTTATTTATGTAACTGAGAATTTCTCTTATATATTGAAACACTATAGTGTTTCAGACCAGTTTCTGTTTTGTGAAACCCTCAAATTCTAAAAGTTGGGATGATTAACTTTTACCAAAGATAGAGCATCATAGTACATGGTCTACAGACTTTGTGATTTCTTATAGAAATGTCAGGATTCTGATATATTTCTTTCTCCAAACACCTGTCAAAAGTCAGTGGAGAAAAAAGAGGATTTAAAAACAGATGGTTGACTCCTATTTATATTCTTAATGACTTTGATAGCTTGCTGCAAAGTATCTCTCTCTGAAAAGACTGGCAGACGAAAGACGGTATGAAATGGTGATGTATTGGCAGCTCATAGAAAAGACAGAAAGACATTATCCATTCTTAGACACTCTTGCCCCTGTGGAGACTATTTCCTGTTGTCCATACAATGTCCATACATCAGTATTAAATGCACGGTACAGTCTTTTTCTTCTTATATTTGCAGGAGAAAAACAAAACAGCAAGTTCTGACAGTTTACAAGCACCCTGCATTATTTGATAAGACTGAACAGTAACTTTTACTTCAGAAAAAAGGAAACAAAAGAACATATAACTATCCTAAAGCTCTGGTCAGCTTTATATTAATCATACCGAGACGTCCTTTTATTATGGTATTAAGGTTTTGGGGGCATTTTTTTGGTGTATTTAGTACACAGTCCACAAGGTCTCACTATACAGATTTTCTTAACAGGGTCTATAGGTCTGCAGCATCTCACTATGTAGATACTCATAGTGATATTCCTGTTTTTAGCCTCCGAAGCACTGGGATTATAGGTGCACACCACCATGCCCAGCCTTAATCACTGTTTCAGTGCTCCTGGTGGGTGGGGCTGGCATGCCACAACAGGGATTGAACTCTGGTTCCTGCATTTGCTTAAGCAGGCTCTTTAATCACCTAAGCTATCTGGCTGGCCTGGGACGCCAGTATGTTGATCCATAGGTCAACTATGTGATAGTTACAAAACAAATCAGTAGTTAAAAGCAAAGTATGAATAATACCAACAACTAAACATTAAAGAACACTCCATTGCTTTTGAAACTCTCTCCAATACACGATGTAATTGGATATAGTCTGCAAAATTTTAAGGGCTGTGAGGTGCATGCCCTTTCATTTCATAGATAAGAGTACAAACTCAAGAAAGGTTAAGTGTTTTCTTCAAGGTCACCCAGGCAGTGGCTGAACTGGGAAAAGAAGCTGATTATTTTGGTTTCTTGCTCAATGTTCCCTCTCGCCATACTGTCTGTCAGAACACATAAAGCGACATCCAAGTGGATAAATCCAAAACCTATGAAAAAAACCTACGAAATTGTGTTCAAATGTGTAACAGTCATTAGCTGATGTGTGCCTTGGCAAGCCACAGTATGTTTTTGTTGTTTAAACTTTTAGAAGAGGATTTTGTGACATTGAACTAACAGAAATCAGATTTAAGTTCATACGCCTGTGATTTCATTTATGTTCCCAAAAGCATGGTGAGCTTTGCACAAAACAATTTTCCATCTTTTAAGTCTTACTAATCCACTTTCAGCTAGGCAAGAGTCACACACCGCCTCCACTGCTGTGATCACCTACAGACCACCTCTGCTAATCTCTTTAGAGGGGATTTTCCTGTGCACAGGCAGAGTGCATGGTCTGGGACTTACAGTTACTACCTCGAAAAGCTTTCCAGATGCATTTATAATTCAGTACTTTTCCTAAGACTATAGCACAAAAGTTCTCTTCCAAACAATTCCAGGCCATGCCATGGATGTCTGTGTCTCTCTCTAGTTTTTGAATAATTGATGAAGTTGAAAATGCAGTCATCACAGCAAGGATTAACCGACTAACATCATGTATTTGCAAATGGAAATAGCAATTTATCTTGCTTTTGGCGGGATGAATTTCTAGAATCTATTTGAAGGTTTGGTTAGTCATGTTTTATTGTGGTTGTAAACTCTGAATACTAATAATACTTTTTTCTCTTTCTGAATAAAATTTTGATATTAGAGCAGGAATGTGAGAATCTTAAGCATGGTTCATTCTAGTATATAATGAATAGCATTATAAATAAGTTCGAGTGTGTGAGCAATTTTGACTATCGAGTAGACAGGAATCTGCAATAGGATAAAGATTGGAAATTCTAACTTAATGAATTTCTTCTGACATTTAATACATTCCAAGAAAAAGGAAACATGTATTTAATCAATAAATTCAAGAAAGTTAATATAAATTTTATTTTTATTATGTGGTGGCGCATGCCTGTAATCCCAGCACTCGGGAGGCAGAGGCAGGAGGATTGCTGGTGAGTTCGAGACCAGCCTGAGCTACAAAGTGAGCTTAGGCCAGCCTGAACTGCAGTGAGACCCTGTCTCAAAAAGACAAAAAAAAAAAAAGAAGATATAAAGATAGGTATAACTATGACTTACCACCTCAGAAGTGTAGTTCAGGATATTATTTTCATAGTCTTGGGTGTTACAACTTTGAGAAACTTTATTTTTTAGATTGTGGTTCAGTAAAACATATCATACAATCTTCAGTTTTAATGACAAAATAGTAGAGCAAATTATCATTAAAAGAATGACCGCATGTCCTTTTTTTGTCATTGGACAAAATGTATGAGATTCTAATTTTATTTTATTGTATCTATTGAAAATTTTTGATGCTTGTGTGAGGCAGAAACTCACTAAACATTATTGTTTGGACATAAAATCATGCCTTTATAATCTCTTATTTTTGAAATCAAATAATGTTGGAAATTGTTTTGTTTTTTAATTTTTTTTCATTTTTAAATTTTTGCATTTTTAGGTAAGGGTCTACACGGTGCTCAGGGCCTCACTACTAGATCAGACTCGTAGTGATTCTTCTGTTTACAACCTCCCAAGTGCTGGGATTCTAGGTGTGCATTGCCATGCCCGGTGTCAGTTGCTAACTCACCAAACTCTTCTAGCATGCAGACCCTGGGACCAAACCCCAAGCTCTGGCACCTGCTTAAAGGTGCTTTAATCTCATGAGCTATTTGGCTGATCCTTGGAAAATTTTTTTAAAAGAAGGAAAATCTCAGAAAATTCATGTAGGTGGAAAGAACCTTGAAATTGAATGTCTACATAACTACAGATTTTCTTTTTTAGAACATAGACTACACGTCCTAATAATTATAAGTGTTCTTGAAAGCACAATAAATATATATTCTTTGATTTTACTTAAAAGACACATATTTCCTTGAAATAGTTCTTTTCTCTTTTAATACACCTACACCATTGTACTCACCCCTTTCTGAAGCGACAGTGGAAGGACTCTTTCATATATGTGCTCAATTATACTGACTGTTGTGGCTGACTTAGTGCCCTGTATCCACTCGTAACATGTATTTTTTACAACTATTTCCACTTTGGGAAGGAGCCATTCATTATGCTTCACCAGATTTATTGAAGGTGGATTAGAACAACATGATAATTTGACAAGTTTATCTTTTAGTTGATCAGCTCACTGCAGCAGGATTCACTATATATATATATTTATATATAATAAATAATTATACATATATACATATATAATTTTTTATCACACTTCGTACAGAAACTCCCTACTGAGCACTTCTACAAGTAATTCAGAATGTGGTACAGTTGACAGGATAAGCGTGTTTAAACTGTGTGTTCGAGTATTTGGGCTGGTCTTGAGAGGATGAATAGTAACACATCTTTTATTTAATAAATTTTTAAAATTTAAAGAAGCATCACTTTTTTATCTCACCTAGCATTCCTGGATAAAGGGGAAGACAGTGAGTTTTTAAAATCACAATTACTGATTGCAATGTTTAGAAAATTTTCCTTTCTTCTTTCTTCTTTCTTCCCTCTTTCTAACTACTACCTCCATGAAAGAAGTTACCCTGATCCCTCAAATTGACCGAGGGGAGAGAGAGAGCTGAAGCCATGTCCACAGTTTAGATATAGAGAAAAGCAATATAGAAATATAGATTTTTTTCTGAAACACTCAAAAAAGTATTTTATTTTATCCAAACATCATGTTTTATTTTATCCAAGGATTTTGTAGACTGAAGATTAAAAAGCTGGAGAAATGCATCACAAGTCTCAGTCACTCCCACATTGTTTCTTTAAAGCTGCCTTTGAATAAAGGAATGTACAATAAATTTTATGAAATCCTTCTGCTCTTGTGAAACTTTTGCTGTACAAAAGTGGAATGAGGCCACAGAGAACACACATGTCCTGCCTCTAACTGGTGCTTTGTGGTGAGCGGCACAATGATTTTTCTTCACCGTCGATTCTTTTTGCTGTCCATGCTGGCCCTCCTCTTTCCAGAGGCACAGAGGAAATAAAATTCATAATAACTTTGCTATTCCTAAGCATCCTTTGGTTTTAAATTTTTGCATCAACACTGTAAAGTGTTATTTGGATGGAAAATGCAGGAAAAAAAGTGATGTTTAAAACAGAGCTATCACTTCTATGAACTAAAGTCATGGATAGTAACCTTGGCCATTTGTATTTTTTCATATTTTGAATAATCAATATTGCTAGGTCTGGAGGAAGTCTTTTGAGAGAGTACCTTTGCTCTGGAGCATTCACTTATTATGTCCTTAGAAAACTGGGGTGGATTAGTTCAGTTTCATCACCAAGAAAAAATGCCAATGACAGTGTGTTTTGCTTCGGTTCTTAATTCAGTAGCTGATAATGCTCTGGGGATAGAAAACTCATCTCTTGATTCTGATTGTATCTCTCTGGCTTCCGTTTCCCACATCTGTATTCTAAACTTCAAGCCTCAGTAGTATGTAGAATATCAGGTAGAGTCCTCAGGAAGGGTTATTTGGCACAGTATTCATCCTGTTATGCACAAGTGCATGGAATTAAAATAATAGTTTCTAATTGATTTCATGCTTCCATAGCTTAATGGTCTCCAATGCCACTAGTAGAGCCATTCACATATTTTGTATAGAAAAGATGTTCTGAAAGAAAATGTCATCTTTTGAATAAAACTGTGGCCAAATTCACTCTAAGATGAAATTGAAAAGAAAATTGGAAATATGACTTTTAGCAGAACTTAGTAGCCCCTCTTTTCTGAGTAATTTGATAGGATGGTATTTATAGTAATCAGTGAAATAGTAAGAACAATTTTGTGCTCTTCTGTACACCAACTTGTTAGCTCCTGTTTTTCCTTTAACTGTAGTGGAATGCAATTAGCCAACAGCTTGGACTTGGTTGAATGTCAGATTTTCATTTATGGTTAAACTCTATTCCTTCTAGAAAGCGAAAGAAAAGTTTGACTCAACTTACATGTCAGGAAAAGATATTCATTCATTAAAGGAAAGAAAACTGGTCTTTAGTGACAGTCAAGGGTTTGTCTATCCTCCCAATTACTTAAAATTATTACGATACAACTAAGAATGAAATTAGTGTATGATTTCAGACCCTGCTGGTTCTCCCATTAAGAAACTGGAGATAGACTGGGCATGGTGGCACACACCTATCATCCCAGCTCTTGAGAAGCTAAAAAACAGTAGGATAACCATGAGTCCAATCTGTCTAGTGAGACCCTGTAGACCCTGTACTAAACACATTAAGAAAAGAAAGCTGAAGATGGTGTAGTAGTGTTATGACTTGCATCTATATGCCCGTTAAAATTTCATGCATTCATAACTAGGGATTTTCACAGATGGTTGGGCCCAGGATTTGTGGTACTGACAGTAAGGAAGTGGGATAATTAAATTGTTTTCCTGTAGGTTTAGGTATGGATAAGTGAGAGCTTGGTTGTGAGTGGCACCACCCAAAAGGCTTGGAGCCCAGATGGGGTCAAATGGAAAGGAAGGCTTGCTGCTTACTGCTTTCTGCCTGCCATACCATGAACTGTTTTTGCTCTTCTCTACCAGGCTGTTTTGCAGCCAGCTATGTACTAAAACCTCCACAAATTATGAGCCAAAGTAAATTTTTCCTCCTTTAACTTTGTGTCAGATATTTTGTATCAGTGAAAAAAGTAACTAAAACAGATATATTTGTTCATTGGGCAAAATTTTTCATCTCTTCCTTAATCCTTACACTTTGTCATGAAATTTTGCAAGTCTTCCAAAAGTAGTAACTAGTTTTTATTCTAGGACTCACCCTAGCTTGTCTCTTTCTTACCGGTTCCTCTGCAATCAAATACAAAGATCTTTCCCCTCTACCTGGAGCAGCCCTATAAGATTTTGAGCTCAGCCACATTCCTAGTTTATTATTGACTTGCTTAAATGTTTTTTTTGTCTCCCTGAGTCCATTACCAACCAATTAGATGTTACACAAATGCAGGATGCATGATTGTGCATCTTTACCACCAGGATTCCATATCTGATGCTTAGACAATAATATTTGACTGATATAAAGAAAACAAAATTAAGAACTATCTGGGTAGGGTAAAAATAGCCTGCAGATAATAGTTTTATTACTCAGAACAAAGAGTTAATATTATTGTGGGGGTAATAACTTTAATGATTTAGCAGACTTTTAAAAGAAAGAAACATAGTTAAAATCTAATGATGAGATTCTAGAAGCAGATTTCCCCATATCAAGTTATCCTTTTCTAGGAAGTGCATACTCCTAAGAATATTATTTATTTACCTGATGAAAGAAGAGAATAGCTTATTTATTTCAGAATAACTTCATAGTTTTCTTGTACCTGAATGACACGATATCTAAGACTTTCATTTGAAGACAAAATATCTTATTTCTATTGAAGTATCAGGTGATTACTTTGGGGATTTAAATTCCTGAGAATACAAAAGTGATTGGGAAAGTAAAAGAAACAAACTGATTTTAAGTTTCCAAGAAGGACTCTGTCTGAGCACTGACCAGGGAGATGCTGCTCTTGCTTCCTCTTTTGAAATAATCTAGCAAGAATTTGAACCATACAAGTAACTCATCTGTTTTTCTTTCCTTGTGACTCAGCTCTGGATTGATCTCCCATGAGTGCATTTGAGGCATAGAGCACAGTGCTAGAAGGGAATCCGGAATCATTTTTAGAATAACTGTGACATGCTATCACCTCAACTTGGGCAGGCTCTAGCTTGGGCAATGAGGAGTCCTCAGAAAACAGGACAAAGATCCCTGTGCAAATGGACCCTTGTACAAGATATCGTTATGGAGGGAGAATTAAATAGAATATACAATGTACATTGTGCTGGGTGGTGGCAAGTGCTTGGAGAAAAGCAAGGAGGAGACAGATATCCCATGATGTAAATGAAGGTATGCAATTTCAAGATGAAGTTATTTATATTTTGGGCAAGAAAATCCTCACTTTAAAATCTATTGCTGAGAAATCTCACAGGAGAGGAAAGAGTGAGCCACAAAGGCAGGAATAGAGTATTCCAGAAGGAGGGAACAATGCCCTTGCAGAGCAAATGTCTAACTTAAGATTTTAGGGAGAAGCAAGGATCCAGTAGGAAACAGAAAACCTTGGTGAATGGGATATAAGGGCCTATGCAACATGGTAACAGAAGATCAAGTTATGTGGCATGTGCTAAAGGCATTATCAATTACTTTGAATGAAGTGGGAAGCCATTGGAGGGGTAATCAGATAGCAATTTGAACTGCAAATATTTCCCAATTTGAAAAAGTAAACTAAAGGAAACCAACATTGTACACAACTGTTTTAAACTGATTAACTCAGTGATATTTACTGTTGTATAAGACCACTTACAACAGTGTTCAAAATATTTCATCAGCCCAAAAGAAAACTGTTCTGAGTAATCAGCCACGTCCCATTCCCACCCCCACTCGGCTCTCACAGCTATCAGTCTGCTTTCTGTCCCCATTATTCTTTTTCTACTTATGCCCCAAAATGGAATTATACAACATGTCATAGGAATTGTTTTCTCACTTCCTTCACTAAACATTTCAGAATGTTTGTAAAGTTTGTTCATACTATATCATGCATCAGAGTTTCCGTCTTTCATAGGTAAATAATGTATACAGCAGGGTATACATACAGCACAGTTTTTATAGTCATCAATTGATATATTCACTGGTTATTGCGATCTGTTGGTAGTTATGAAGGACACTGCTATTTATTGTGTTTATTTGCACTATTTTATTTTGTTTGTACTTTTTATTATTGTTTTTAAAGAATGCAAAATAGTGATAGAAGAAAACAGCATTATACATGATACAACATTTCCCTAAACAAAGTAATAGGAATCCAACAATGGTTGCTGTATTACATGATGCCATGTGCAAATTAATTTTTCAGATTAACAGCTATAGATGTATATATTTTGTTTAAAAAAACAATAACTAAGAAGTTATAAGAAATTCAAGACAGGAAAAAAGTCAGAGTAAAAACAAAATTTGTAAGCATTAACTGCTCCTTTCTTTTTTTATATATTCATATAATTAGAATTCTCAAAGTAGAAAGGAGTAGGCAATAATATTTAAAGGTTAAAACTTTCTGAATTTAGTTCAATTTATAATACCACATTTACAAGAAAAATGAACCTTTTGCACAAGAAATTTAAATAAAATCATATGAAGATACACAAAAGTGAAATTGTCTAAAACTTATTATAAAGAAAACAATGGTTAAATCGTACAAATAAAAATATTAGCTATGGAAGAGCAAGATTAAATAGCATCTTATTCCACATTAGAAAGAAAAAAAGGCCAAGTGTGTAAGAAACTAGACTAATTAAAGGATTAAAGAAAAAAATAGATCTAGCCTCTTTGAATTTTATACTTACCAAACATACCTTTGAAAACTAAAAGTAAAATATTTTCTAGTTATACAAACTTGAAATATTTTAATACCTCCAGATGTAGCATATAGGAAATAACAAAGAGCATAATTCAAAAGGCATGAGAAGTTGTAGTATGCTCCTGGATGAACAATAAAGATCTCTCAAAGTGATACTTATTCAAGACTATATAAAATATATTAGATGAACCTTTATTTAAAAGGTCATTGAAGATTTCTGAAACAGTACCAATCTTATGTCGGGTTATACAAGGACATATATATATATGTGTGTGTGTGTGTGTGTGTGTGTGTGTGTGTGTGTGTGTGTATGTGTGTATATATAAAGGACAGGGAAGAAGTAATATAAAGTCAACAGAAAATAGAAATATACTTTTTAAAGTTTCTAATACTAGGAAAAGATATCATACAATGTCTTTTAGATAAATTGTAATTCAAAGATATAGTACAAATCTTAAAACAAAAATTAAGATCAAGCAATATTCAGAAAATTAAATACTAATTAATTTAAAATTAAATGTTTCAAAACAGCTGAGCTAAGAAAAAGAAATATTAAGAACAAAACATAAGATAAATGCTGGAATGACAAATAAATAACCATCACTTCTGACAGTTTAGGGATAGGATATCATACAAAGTTCTAGTGTGCTTGTGGACATGGATAATGACCATGACAGTTACTGGTGTTCAGGTGTCACTTGTGGGACTGAGCTGTAGCTATTTCCTTGAAATCCACCCTGTAGTCCCATATGAAATCTTGACCCATGAGGTGCAAGTGAAGTCCATTTGTAGGGTATGCTGATGGAAATATTTTGCTGCTGCATACAAAAGAATAACTGAAAAACTACTATTGTATACCACTTATTTTCTTGTGTTTGTTTGCCCTATTTGGTGGATTCTTTCCATTCTCATTCATAGGGTTGTGATCATTTTGCTCCCTCTCTAGAACATTATTTAGTAGTCTGTGGCTTTGTCACCATGAAATTCTTTAGTTGTTCTTTGTCATGGAAGCATTTTACTTCTTCATTATACTTGAAAGAGAGTTTTTAAGGATATATCAGTCTGGGTTAGAATTTATTTTCTTGCAAGACTTGAAGTACTTTGCTCCATGCTCTTCTTGATTTGATGTTTTGTGAAGAGATATCTGCCATTATTCTTATAGGTTTTCCTTTAAATGTGATCTGTTTCTTTTATTTAGTGGTTTTTAGTATACTGGTCCTGTGCTGAATTTCTGGGATCTTGATTATTATGTCTGGAAGTGGTTTTAATTAGGTTGATGTTATTTGGAGTTCTATATGCTTTGGTTAGTGAATCTCAGATTTTTGCCCCATATTTGGGAAGTTTTCTGCTATTACTTCTGTATGTATTCTTTTTATATCATTTGTTTTGATTCATTCCTTCTCATTGATGCCTATTAGTTTGACATTGTTCATCTTTGCATCGTCTTTCAGGTGTTGAGCTATTTTTTCCTGCATCCTAGTTGTTTTTAAGAGATCTTTGCTTACTTTTTCAGTAGTTGCAAGGTTGTCTTTAAAGTCAGTGTATTTTCACTCAAATGGATTTGCCAGCTTGTGATTGAGGTTTTAATTTCCTGTATATCATTTTGGATCTGTTTCATGCATTCTATTTCTTTCCTATATTGCTTATTCAGTCATTCTATCATTTCTATATTCTGCTCTATTTTTTATCAGCATAAAAAATGAAGCATTTAGTACTTCTTTGATTATAGTTATCACTACATTTTTTACTTCAGAAATTATTTCTGATCTGATCTCTTCTAGACCTTTCTGCAGTTTGTTTCTTTACTTCCAATGTTATTATTTCAGAGATTTCAGGTGTGTGATTTCCAATTTCCTCTATGCTAGTGCCTTCTGAATTTGTACTGGGTGGACTTGGGACCTGAGACTGTTTTTTGTTCCTTCTTTCTGTCATTTTGTATACCACTGATTTTTGACCTTTGGTATATAGCTTAAATAGAGTTATTACCTTAGCAGCAGGTCTGAATCTATGAAGTTCAGACTCCTCCAGGTGGGTGTGGCTTGGGTCTGGCTTCTTCGCTCCACTTCTTCCTGCTGCAGCCTTGCAGGTGAACCCTTTGTGTCACACTGGCAAGATGTTCTGCTCCTGAATCAGCTGGGTGGGTCTTGCCTCTAGCCTCTTTGCATGGAGTTCTGCTGAAGGGTTCCATGCTGGGGCTGTACTCTGGGTCGCTTCAGGATCTGGTGGCCAGTGCAGTCTCACTCACGTGCCCCAGGCCTGTAATGTCTTACAAATATTTGTTTTAGGAGCAATTTTCAACCTTTTTGGTTATATACCTACCACTGTAATTGCTGGACCATATAATACATCTATATTGAACACTGAGAAATCAGCAAACTGTTTTCCACAGTAGCCACCCTCTTTATCAGTTTCTCTGTATCTTCACCCACACTTTCTTTGTCTGACTTTTTATCATTGCTGTGCTACTGTGGGGTAGCAATATCTAATTTTTTGTCTTTTGTGTGTGTGTGCGCATATTTTAGGGAAAGGTGCACAGGTTGTTCAGGGTCTCACCACTAGATTGGACTCCTAGCAATTCTCCTGTTTACAGCCTCCCAAGTGCTGGAATTACAGGTGCGGCCACCACGCCCAGTCTCAATCAGCATGCTCCAGGGGCAGGGCCAGTTCTGCAGGCCCTAGAATCAAACACTTGATCCCTCTGGCTAGCTTTGTTTCCATTTTTTACAGAACAAAATTACTGTGGCTGCTACACTAATAATATATTGTATGAAGTTAGGAGTGGGAGTACTAGGAAGAAGTCTGTAATATTTGGTGGCTGTTGTTTTGTAAACAATCCTAATGACACAGCAACAAGAGAAACAACATGAGAATTTATTTAAAGACATTCATGGAGAAGAAATGGTGAACTCCTGTTAGTAAATAAACATGACAAACTCACCGTAAATGTTACCTAAAGAAGGAAAAATAGAGAATCTTCAATAGAGCAGTGTTTACTGAGCACATGAAATTGGAAACATGTGAATCTATCAGTAATAATTGATTGCACAAAACTAAAAAAAGTTCAGTTTTCTGCATAGAATATAAAAGGTAAAAGTAACATCATCACAAAAATGATCATGGAGTCATGTATATCTTTGCTCCTTGTCTCATACAATTCTCCAAGTCAAGGGTTATGATTGGAAGTAAATATAGATTTCATATCTGTTAATGTTTATGTAGCTATATTAAATAGAAGGCTGAATAAAATCTGGATTAAGTCATAGTGAAATTGATTTCCATGCAACTGAATATGTGTGCAGTAAAGAACAGCTTCAGATTCAGGTTAGAATGCATGCCTTGCACATGTCACTGAAGGCCCTGCTCTCTCAGTCTACCCTTGTCTGGGAGGATTTGTACTTCTACAGGACTGCACCACTTACAAAATTCATTTTGTGTCAAAGTCAAGGTATCAGAAAAAGCAGGAGGCCTTTAGCAAAGGTCCTAGCCAGTGCACCATTGCTGACTCAGACAGAGCACAATCCACTCTCCTGAGCTGAGGTCTCATCACACTCCAGGCCTGTCCTGCAGAGGACAAAACAGGAGAAGTAACTTTCCACTGACAGCAAGCAAAAGGTAGGATTGATACCCAGTGACCCAAATACAGCACAATCACATTTACCTGCAAAATCTTTCATAACTCTATCAAATATGTGTTTTCTCACATTGAGCATGTTAACATTTATAAACAACTTTTAATAACTGGGGATAGATTCTCTATGTGTTTACCTGGAAGATGAGACAGTGTAAAGCTTTTAATGTTCTTCTATATATCAGAACTAAAAAATGTATCAGCTCTTGTTAATGACCACGCTTACTCTATAGCACAGTTGAGTGGAATAACTCTGTTTTTTATACCATCACTAATCAATGGGGACTGCCCATATTCTGTGCTCAGTAAACATTGCTCTATTGAAGATTCTCTATTTTCCTTCTTTAGGTAACATTTACGGTGAATTTGTCATGTTTATTTACTAACAGGAGTTCACCAATCCTTCTCCATGAATGTCTTTAAATAAATTCTCATGTTGTTTCTCTTGTTACTGTGTCATTAGGGTTATTTAGAAAAACAAAAGCCATCAAGTATTACAGACTTCTTCCTAGTACCGAAACTCATGCTTTCACATTCCTGTTTATTTCTAGGACACTGAAATGATTTTCTTCAGTATCACTGTCTCATGGAGAGCTTTTGTAGAGGATCTGTCTCATACTGGGTGTGTGCAGAGGCCAACCCTGAGACAGGCAATTGAAGGCAGGTACATTCCTGGAATGTGATATAGGGAATGGTCTACAGGGCTTTCAGGGTCTCAGCACTAGATCAGACTCAGC
Source organism: Ctenomys sociabilis (assembly GCA_004027165.1). Taxonomy (NCBI): domain Eukaryota; kingdom Metazoa; phylum Chordata; class Mammalia; order Rodentia; family Ctenomyidae; genus Ctenomys; species Ctenomys sociabilis. The sequence goes on along the minus strand of PVKA01004073.1, from coordinate 41,121 downwards.
CTAGAAGACCATGCAGAAGAGGACACATGAAAGGGTGGGGAAAGCAGTGTTCCGAGTCAGCTGTTACTGTAGAGGAACTCAATGCATCTATCTAATCTAGGAGAAGAATGAAGCACCTAATGAGCAAGGAATTTTGCTGTGCCTTTTATCTGAAATGTGTTCCAAAGGCCCATGTGCTAGAGGTTGGGATCTCAGGGATATGTAATTGGGAGACTGTGAAGCCTTTCATGGAACTTTTGAACAGTAAGGTCTAGAGAGAAGTCTTAGAACTTTGAAGGGTGAGTCTTCAAGAGGTATTTTGTACCCATGACCACTATGTCAGGCTCTTCTTTTCTTTCTCTTGTTCTTTTTTTTTTTCTTTTACCTCCTGGTTAGGAAGTGGATTTTTCCCCACCATGTGCTTCCATTTATTGCCTTCTGACAAACCCACCAGAGGCCAAAAAGGAATGGGTCTGCCTGTGAGCCAATATAGCTTTTTTCTCTTTGTAAGTTGATTACCTCAGGTAACTTGCTGTTACAGTGACAGAAAGCTGATGTATAGATTTATATACCAGCCAGAACTTATCAGCAGAGCAGACCACATGAGCCATTGGTTGAGGGATGTTTTTCATGGGGTTTAATTACTCTATACGTTTGTCAATGGTGCTTGTACAGTAGATTCGAGCTGCCAGAAAAATGCCTTAAGCAAAGAAGTGGAGGAGATCATAGTGGAAAAGATGCACTCTGACTTAATAAGGGTCTAATAATGTTGACAGAACATAGAATCTTCTGTATCTTAGAAAACAGGATGTACTCATTTTTCATGGTCATATGCTTTACATATTGTGTGTGTGTGTGTGTGTGTGTGTGTGCTTTCTCTGCTCTTAGTCTTAAGGTGTAGACATGATATATAGTCTTGTAAAAATCCAATTTATAAATTGTTATATATATTTGTACAAATACAGAAATCTCATTGATTGTTAGAAGTAACCATCTTGAACAGGCACCTGCATACAATACATGTATGTTTCTGGAAATCATTTTTCATGAAAATAGGACACATTGTTGAACATATAGCTGTACATTTTGACCAGTGAATTGAAAGAGAGTAATAAGAACTTGTAAATTAATGATTGAATTAAATCAAAATCAAGTTACTGAGAATGAGAAGAGTTAGGAAACAAAGCAAAAAAATGCCTATTTTCTCATGTATAATTTCAACTGCAAGATGGGAGACAGAATTAGAAAATATTGATTGGATGAGTTTACTGAGAGCTCCATGAGTGTGGAGGAAGGGAGCAAAGGAGAGAAGGAGGGAGGAAGAGAGAGAGAGAGAGAGAGAGAGAGAGAGAGAGAGAGAGAGAGAGAGAGAGGATCTGAGTTTTCAATGCTGAATATTAGGAGAGGACAGAGCAAGTGTCCAATTTGCACAGGGCAGATCCTCTTAGGCCATCTCTGGAATCCCATTTGTTTACCTCACAACAAATTCATTGTTTGCAATTGAACTGACCTACTCAGAGGTTCCTTTGCACTAAGATTGCTCCATACCTAGGCTCATCTATACTTCTGTATTGGCCAAATACAGTATTTGGCACTTGAAATGTGTTTACTGTCACATAATAATGATATTTTAGATTTAGCATACAAAGTAGGCACCTTACTACATTAATTTCAAATGCTGGCTTTTACTACTTTAATGAAGCTTTTAGAAAGCTATGAATTGCACATATGGCTCTCCTATTTATATTCTGCAACTCTCTGGTAGAAAGTAGCAAAGATCCTATAATTATGCACCTTAAATTCTAGTGGAAGAATATCGGTAATGAATAATTGACTTCTTATGTGAATGATATAGAAAGTTGAAAGTGAGGAATAGTGTGGGAAATAATGGGAACAGAGCAAGGAAAAGTAGATAAGGGCACCAGCCATGACGGAGGGATGGAGGGCATTTTTAATGCAAGTGTGATAGCAAGGTTGCTTTCAGCAATTTGAACACTCAGATCAAGAATCACTCCAGTAAGGGAACTTCAGGCAGCAGGGTCACCAGGGAGAAGCCTTAGTGGGTGAATCTCACCAGACTGTGCTGCAGTGTAACAGAGACCTCTGGGCTTGGAGCAGTGTGGGATTCATGAGGGAGCAGGAGGATGGAGGTCTGGGCTGCCAGACGCAGAGAAATTGACACATCACATGGATTCTGTAGATTTAGACATTGTGTGTGTGTGTGTTTTGAGGGGGGGAGTCACCCACAGAGGTATTAGTGGGGGAATAGCCTAGCTGACCTAGATGTTATATGAGTTGTCTGGTTCATAAATCGCATGGAAAGGTAGAGGATGAATGAAAGGCCAGCTTGCAGGCTGCTGTAGTCTAGGTTGGAGAGGAAAACAGCTCAGGCCCAGGCATGGCTGGGAAGAGGACAGACTTGTAGACTACACCAGGAAAATACTCCCCAACACGTTCAAGTATAGCCCAAACTCAGAAGATCTGAAGTTAGCAGCAGGTTTCACTGCTAAAATAATATAGAATATATTTTATGGTTTACTTAGATACAGATTTGAGTTCTGTTCTCTCTTTTTTTTAACACAAGCCTCAAGTTATTTATATGTCACTTAAACAAGCTCAAGTCTTTCTCTGGAAAACAGTAATCGTTAGGAGTCAGGAGCTTTGCATATCTGATTATCCGATATGCATTTCCTGTTTGGTGTCTTTGTGAAAAATTCTATTTTCTACTAAACCTCAGATGGATGGTAATAATAAATGTTTGTTCAGTAGCAGCTGGTCCCAGATTGTTATCCTGTCATGAACATATTTTATTTATTCATCTTCATTTTTTTAAACCCCTTTGGTAGCCTTTCCTTTTCTCTAGGCATTATACATGAAATAAAAATGTGTACTGCTTAATCTGTTCACTTTCAAGTTTTTCTCACTGCATTAAGTAAAATTGTATTTATACAAAAGCCCTCACACAACCTGCTGGGCATCCTTGCTGATTTAAATAAGGACCTAATAATGAAGATAAGATACTCCAACATTGTATGATGTTAGAATAAATGGTTTACCTTTTAAAATGTCTTTGTGCGAGAATCTTTAATGTTTGTACTGCCAGAGTATGTTGTTTCAGAAGAATTAATCTGTGTAGGATTTGAAAGGCGTAGAAGAATAAAGTAAAGCCCCTCCCCACAAAGTGCCCCTCAGCATCGGTGTTCTTCAGAGCTGTTCCGAAGTGAAATGAATTCCCTCTTTAAAAAATTACTGGACTATAACAATTTATTTATAGTTCTTCCAAAGAAGTGAAAAACTTTATCTTATAATCATATTACCTTTATATGTTTAGGTAGTGTTTATTACCAGAAAAAAAAGTCCAACAGAAATCATTTATTTTCATGCCTGCATAATTTACTGATTATTTCTTCCTAGTGAAGTTTAGCTATTCCTAGTATGAATTGCTAGATTGTTCTAATCCCTCAGAAAATGACACCAGAAAACTAATAAATGAGAACAACTTTCTGCTGGCTTCTGATGCTCCCCTTCTAGAACAGATCTGAGTAGTTGGAAGGGTTATGGTCTTTGGTGACAGTCCTAAATACTGATCACAGCTCTGACTTATTTACATTGAAACTGTGATCAATATACTATTTTAAGTCTCTGTTTCCTTAATTACAGAAATAGAAAAGCTTCCCAAACTGTGCTGTCTTGAGCACAAAGGAAAATGCTGTTTGTGTATTGGCTTCAATCGCTGCTAACTAGATGCCACACTCTTAGCATCCTAACACGGTTCTCTGTCTCTAACAGTTCTGTAGGTTGGAAGCTCACAGGGGCTGCTCAACTAGGGCTTCTGTGTAGAGATTGTGCACGCTGCTGAGGAAAGTGTAAGTGGTTGGTGTCTTGGTTAGTTTCCTCTCTTGCTGAGGCAAAATACCCATCAACAAAAATTAGGGAAGGAAAGGTTTATTCATCTCTCAGATTGTGCGTTTTTCAGTCTGTAATCAACCATTCTAATGCAGGGTGGCATGACACACATAAGGGTTCAAGGCAACAGAAGATAGCAAAACAGCAAGGGCAAAACTAGGGGGCCAAACAAAAATGGTAGCAATCCACCCACACCATCTCTGTGCCCTCCTCTTCCACAAGCTCAGGATGTTTACAAAGTGAGGATCCTGGAGCCAGCTGAGTCACTTAAGCATCTAAACTTCTCAGGCTGACACCATGTATCCATCGTGGTGCTTGCCCACCATGACGGGCCCTTACCTAGGGCTCCTGGGAAAGGATCTGCTTCTAGACCCGCATCGATTTACACCAGAATTCAGTTCTCAATGGTTTTGTACTAAATTCCTCAATGCCTTACTGGCTGTTAATCTGCAGATGTTGTCAGCTACATTTCCTGGTTTGTAACCTTCGTAGCTCATCTTCAAAACCAATAATATCTTGCTGAGACTTTCTTGGGTTAGCTTCTCTCTAACTTCTCTTTTGTGAGTATTCCCTAACACCATCTTCTGCTTCTATTTGTGGGAGCTCATGTGATGACATTGGGCTTACCTGCCTAGCTCAGTCTATTGTCAGTGCTGTGAAGAGTGACTGCATACCTCCTTTATATCTACTTGGTTTATTCTCTTATATAATATATGCATGAAGGTAACACCAAAAATTCTGCCCAGATACTCGCTACTTCAAAAGGATCAGTATCAGTTGAAAGAACTAATTATTAGTTGTTTATGGCAACGAGGAAGATCCCCTCACCATGATATGTGGACCTATACATTCTGTAAGAATTCAGTGCTCTGAAGCATACCCTAAGGCCTAATGCTCTGATTTTATTTGATCTTGTTATGAAGTTAGGCTAAGCTGTAATATTTCAATGACAATATTATTCATCTGACAAGGAGGAGCCAAGGTCAGTGAAGCAGTGTTAATTCTTGCACTTTTTCTGAGGCTTATAGAACTGAGTACAGAGTGAATTAATGATAATACAGCCTCTTTCTCACATCTAAGGGAACCTGAGTTTGTGGAGGTAGCCCTTAGTATAAAAATGGATGAATAAATGTTGCAGGTAACATTGGGGAGAATTTTTGCTGTTTGGAAACATATATGTCTTTCTTCTACAAAGGAAGACAGAGGGTTTGTAAATGAAAATGGTTATTTTATTCAAGAGAAAAGAACATTCTGAAGATACTAATTTAAGAAATGTGAAAGTGGATGCACATCCACTGAGCTTTATCTAAGCTAAAAAGAAGCAATGGTGTGCCATGCGTGGTGGTGCAGGTCTGTTATACCAAAACAAAGGAGGCTGAGGCAGGAAGATCAGTATCTTTACAAGTTTGAGACCTGTCTGGGCTGCAAAGTGCACAGCCAGCTTGAACTGCATAGTGAGACCCTGTCTCAAAAACACACAAGAAAAGAAGAAAAATCAATGATAACTGTAGTATGAGTTTGGATTACTAAGCATCTGAGCAAACAGAATTAAAAACACTTAGAAAATTAAACACACAGAAAAGAAAACCATTATAGAAATACAGGTGATCATCAGCTCATCGCCCTTCATATTTCCCACCCCTCTTACCCCAGACTAGGTTTTCTCAACCTCAGAGCTCTTATCTCTTACACAAATCTCTGTGTATGTGTGTGTGTGTGTGTGTGTGTGTGTTGTCTTACATTATAGGCTGCATAGCATTATCCCAGTCCTGCAAACTACATTCAAATAGTACCACACTTCTATTGCTTTTTCACTTTTGGCTTGCAGCAGCTTATCTAGATATTGCCAAACATCTCCTGAAAGAAAAACTGTCCAGCGAAGGAGATATTGCCTTAGAGCAACTATTCACATGTTTGAATCTCCATTGGAACTTTCTGGCCAGCTTGCTGGAACATACGTTGTTGGGCCTCAACTCTGAAGTTACCATTGTAAATCTTTTTTAAAAAAAAATTATTTTATTTTATTGAAGTACAAATATCAATGAGACAGTTTCAAGACACATTAACAGGACAGATTCAATAAATTAATAATACATTGCAAACTGCTTTCATAATGTTTTGGTATCGTACAAGGTGCATACATGATATGATACTTACAGACATTATTATAGCAGATGTCTCTTATCAGTAAATTAAGAGAGTGTAGCTGTTTACTTATCTTGAGTGTCACATGAGACTTTGGATTCCTGATATGTTCACACATGATAGGATGCTTCAGATCTAGGTACCACTCTGACAACCACTGCTGTAGAAACTGGTAACCTCTTGCTCAGTCACTTACCAGGACACCAAGGATAGGACATGAATGGGTCCTGGGGAGAAAGATGTAGGACATCCAGGAATACAGTACTTCAGGTATAGTTGCTAGCAATGAGCATGGGGACTTGATATGTGTCCCAGCCTCTCAGGTGAGAAAAGAGAGAGACATTCTTCACAGTGTCCCACAATTCCTGGCAGGAGGAAACTCATCAGTATACAGAAATACTCTGTCTTTCACTGGGCTCTACTGGCTTTCTTTCCTCTTCTGCCTCATTTTTTCTTCCTCTCCTGGAGCTTTTTGGTGTCACCTCCAAAATGAACTACCTGCCCTCAAATCTTTACCTCATATCTTGTTTTGGTTGATACATTGTCTCAATTTAAGGTGTCCAGAAACTTAGCTAAGTAACCATGCAGTTCCTGTGGTAAGAAGCACATGCCCTTAGTGTTCTAGGTTGTTGTTCATTGTGTCAACTTGAGAAGTTTAGGTTAAATAAGCCACTCAGCAGGGACAAGGGTCTTTCCTTTGTGCTCAGCCTGAGCCTGTGCAAGAAGGCAAGGAGATGGCATGGGTGGAAAGGAGCACTGTCATCACAGTGGGCAGGCTGCACACAACAGAAAGGAAACAAGAAAGGACTGGCTGCTGGTTCTTCAGAGGATCCCCAGGCTTGGCCTTCAGCTTGGCAATCATCTCCTAGCTTCTGATGCAGACTGTTTGGCTTCTGCCTGTGACTCTCCAGCCTTTTGGTGTAAATTCTTCAGCCTTTATTGTTCAGTGGTCTGTCCCGGGCCTACAGCCTGCTGACCCTGACTTACATGGACACTGCAGTGAACACCAGACTGAGGACTGGGCTCTTTCTTCAGTGTCCCATATACAGATATGCCTTGCATGCTTCCTCATCCAGCTCTGAGGCTGGCCAGCATAAGCCAAACTTGCAATTTCTTATACGTTTGTGTATCTAGTGTTATATGTGTTTCACTAGTAAACTCTGATGCAGTCAGCTTTTGGGATAACCTAAATTAAACATACAAGTACTATCATTCCTAGATTTTATTTTACTTTTTTTCAGGAACTGTTCATTTTAACCCCTCTAATGCATCCTTTAGCAGGAGCAGATTTCACTCTTGGTCCACAAGACACTGGTGCCATTTCCTCTTGCCAAAGGCACGAAAGGTGCTACTGTAGGCATGTAATGGACAGAGGCCAGAGATTCTGCTACCCATTCTTCAAGGGAGCTCCTGAAACTGATTTATCTGTTCCTAGCTGTCAAAGGTACAGGGCTTGAGGCAAGGGGGTCTTGTCTGAAAGACCCAAGGAAGATGGATCTTCAGAAATAATGACCAACTTTTCCATAGTATTATTGTCTTGAGGTTCAACTTCAGAGACTGATATGTTTCTGAAGTTATGCCCATTTATCTTCCTCAGAAATAGTAAACATATTCATGCCATGACATGTTTTTCTTATCCTATGAAAGAGACTGCTGGATTAATTTCAATAAGATGTTTGGTGGACTTAAAAGAAAATAACCTTTCCAGAAAGGAATGCCCCATTTCTAATTGCCAAAGTTTATTCAATAAAAATGAAACTAAGTTATGTTTTTTGAAAATTTTCTTTTCTTGTTCTTCTATCTTACCCCACCCCCACCCAGAAATCTACCAGGTATTTGCTATGTGTGCTAAAATCCAGCCAAGGTTGATAGATAATGCATGCTCCTCAGGAGTGTCTGTAAGGCAGAAGCAGGACTGGTGGGCTATTTTTGTAGAAATATCAAGTTAATTTTTGTCAGAAGATTGAACTGCCATTGTGTAGCTGCAGTTGCGATATTTGGATAACTGCTTTCACATTTTCTCATCTTATTATTATTACGATTCAAAGATGTTTCTGTATACCTGAAACAGGGAGTTTTTGTCAGTGTGAGTTTTCGAGATGTTTAATGTAACAAAAATCACAGGATGCAAAAACAATGAACCTTAATAAATATGTAAAAACAGATCACTGAAAAAGAAAATAATTATTGTATGTTTAGAAATATTTAATTTTTAATCATGAATATTGAGATATGTTAACCAGCTTCTGAGGCATTGTTTTAGAAAAGAGTGAAAACACAAAAAACAGGAAAGGATTAGAAGCTCAATTTACATACTTGAATATTGAAACACTTCAAAATATTTTAAATATAAATGGACTGTCTCAATTTTTGCACTTCAGAATATATTTCCAAAAATGCAAGTTTTCTGTTTTAGTGATCAAGATAATTTTTAGATTTGACTGATTTTTTTAATCCCCACATATTTCTAAGAAATTTGACATCTGCAATTGAAAACCTAAAAATTAGCGTAGCATTTCTATTAACACATGGAAAAAACTCAAATAGCTATAAGTGGATGCCACCTGCAACTATTATTGAAAGAAAATATCACAGTAATTGTTACATTTTTAAGCAGGGCAGAGGCAGAAGGAGAAAAGAGAGGCCTTTATTGAGGACAGGGGGAGAATGGCAGGGAATTGCCAGAGATCCTACTACCTGAGACAAAGGGCCCTGGGGTTGAATGGACTTCTGCTAGGGTTGGAGTTTCAGGGGCATGTTCACTGATGAGAAAGGAGCTGATTGGGTTTTCTTCTTGCAAGGATAAGGGGAAGTTATATTCAGGGCTTAGGAGAAAAGACAGGGAGGAGGTCATTGGGAAGATGAACTGGTGGTTTTGGAAGGTAAACCATGTTTGCCCACCCACACAGTGGCTCAGAAATTTGTAGTGGGCCAGAAACTATCAGCAATACTGGGTTCCAGATTAAAAGTAAAGGCCATTTTAAAACACGGTATTTGATTCAGACGAATTCTTGCTCATGAAAAATTTATACATATATAATACAAATCACTTCTTTTGAAAGCAGCTTACTTTTACTGCCGTATGGAAGATGATTTTTCTAGAAAGTTGACAGTGAAGTAAATAATATATGAAGTGTGATAAAAACATATAGTGAAAATTAAAACTTTAGAACTTGATTAAAGTAAAAGGCACATTACCACTAACCCCCTCACTACAAATCTGCATATCACTTCATTGTCACTTATTCTCTGAATCACTACTGAAAGTGCTCTTGCATCTATGTCTTTATGAGGCTTGATTAAAAATATGGTGAATGCTGCTGCCATGTGTCATCCAATGGAAATGTAAGCTCATAAAAATACTGAACTATGTCCTTGTTTGCCTTAATCACTGAATCTTTTGGTTCTTCTCCAAAGTGAAAGGAAAGATGTCAGGACATCAAAGGAACCATTGTAACCTAACTGGAAAACACTCGGGAAAGACAACGCTCAGAAAGTGGCAAAAACAAATGAGATAAGTGTATTAGAAGTAAGGGGAATAGTGTAAGGGAAATTAATGACAATGTCTATTCTACTGTAATAAATTTTAAAATTTAAACATTTGCTGTATGTTTTGATCACAACTTGAGTATCTATGTATAGATGTATATGTAAGAGAGTGAGACTGAGATGGAATGACAGATAAGTGAAGTCTGTTGGAGTATTTAATTATGTGAAAAGCATTTTAAGGTATACATTTGGGTAAATTCACTTAAGATATTAATTTCATTCTGTCGATGAAATCACATGTTTTATTGTTTATATATAAACTTAAGTTACATGATTGTATATCCAATACCATCTGGGTACTATCAATAAACAACATTCAGGAGGAAAGCAGTGAATAAAAAGGCTAAAATCTCTATAATTTTGGTGAAGATATACAAATACACATAACACACAAATATATTAAGCATTTTCTGGTAATTTTATTTTGTTTACTAGAACAAAATGTTTCCTATCAAAAATTTCAATTGAAGAGTAAAAGAAAAACTAGCCCTCTCAGAAAGAGAAACGTAAAAATATTACTAAAAATCACCCCAATTTCAATTTGGATATGCTACTTCATTTGTTTTCTTCTCTTTATCCTGAAAAACGAAGAGTGTGTATCTTAGTCTAGATGAGGCAGGCTTTTGTCCATTTCTACTTAAAAGCATGAAGGTATTGTTCCTATTGTAGTTTTGGACAAGGAGCTATACAATTGTAGAATAAAAGATACTTTCTTTCAGGATAATTAAGCATCTAACTTAAAGATGCACAGTTCATGAATGAAACACAGCATGGGATTTAAATCTTTTTCAGAATACAGAATAGCAGCTATAAACCAATAGAAAAAAAGATTAATATTCTAGTGTCATTAAATGAGTTAAGCTTACACATTTTAGCTTTTAATTAATAGTTTATTACCTTTTATAGGCTATTTGAGAATCAGCATGACTATCTAACTAGAATATACTGATTAAAATAAATAGAAATCATATTCTTTAAGTAAATGGTGAGAATTCTACCTACTATTTTAAATGGAAGTTCAATTAGGATGTTTTGCTTACAACTTGCTATGGTATCTAAAGCAAATCAGCCAGCCATCAGAGAAAGAATATTTCTACTTGGAAAATTACATGGTAGCTGTAATTTAACAGAGGTTGTGTTTTTGAACAATTATTATCGGATTCTCTTCTCCTTGGTGTGGTAAAGTATAGGCTCTTTGGGCCAGAATACAGCACATATATCTTACCACCTGAAATAAAAAAACCTGTGAGCTTATAAGCTTTCAAGGTCTATCAGGAAAGAGAAAAACATTGAGTATCTTTAAGGAAATCTTGGAATGCAGAGCTCTGCTGACACTAAGTTTGTTTGACCACCGGAAGTCACTGTTAGTGAATAGCAACTGCATGATGAGGCAAAAGCCATGCTCAGTGCCACTTGACCTGACTTCATGTTAAATTTTATAAAATGAAAATTCAGTATGAACAGATGAAAATGATTATGTGTCCACACAGGACTCAGTTTCTAAATTAAACATAGTTATTGTTGAATTTCTTGTTTGTGAAATGGTAGTCAATGTAGCAACATTAATATTGTCCACATTAGCTGCAAAGATTTATTTTTGTTATTACCCTTGTAGGTACAATTGGATTTAAGATGATGGATAATGAGGAGGCTTGGGATTATGAAGACAATGTAGAAATTAAGGTGATTATAAAGTCAGTGGAGATGAATGGAAAACTTGGCTATATCTGAATAGGGAGCCATCACAGGTCAGTTTCCTGGTCTCTAATCACCCTCTCTGGCAATGTCTTTATTTGAAAGGAATCCACATGCATCTGACTGAATGTGGTTATCCAAGAAATTGGCTAAAAGGAGATCCAGTAAGCATTATTTTTACACCTTACCATCTTCTCTATAAAATGGAATACAATAGCAATGGCTCTTCCTGATCTGAGTATTCAGAGAATTATAAAACATTTCAATGCTTTACTTTTTTCCTTGCACTTTGTTTTACACTGGAATAAGAGTAAAAATTTTTACACCTCAAGCCAAATTTCTGATGTTATTGTTCAATGAGTGGGACAAGAAGACCGACATAAAAGTGTAGCCTGGTCTTTTCACATCTAAAGCATGAGACCCATTTTCAGTGTGTAGGATAAAGCCACTAGCCCTCCTGGCTACTGGATGTCATGCAGCTTCATTTTCATTTCAGACATTCAGCTACTGAAAGAAAAGAAAGTAAGAGCCAAATAATATCATCATATTTCCTCTTTGATTTTTGGCTTTAGAAAAGAGGGGATCAGGGTGTTAGTATTTGGACTGTAGTTTTTGTTTCCCATAAAAAAGAACTCAACTTCTCTCTGGTTAATAGGTGGATAAAGATAGGATGAAAGGTGGACAGTAGTTTTTAATCAAACATTTTCTTTCCAAATAGAGACAATTTGGGGTGAGACAGTCAGATCTTAGCCTATGTGGCCAGAGGCTACAAAAATTGAATAAATGAAAATTAATTTGAAAATATCAGAAAGTTGTTATTCCCTAGAGTTACTCTTGTCTTCTCTTTCTTTTCCATAATGGTCACTAAAGCTCTGCCTGCTGAATTGTTAATCAAAGTATTTTAGACTGTGAGACACAAATTAGAGAAAAAAAACAAAAACCACAAATCAAACTTGTCACTGAGTGTCATGTGGACTAAACAATTGTTCAGATAAGTCCCTGAAGCTTTATACCATTTAATGTGACAGCTTTTCTTGGAAAAAGAATTCATCGTTCCATGATTAAGTATGCAAACCCACTTCTGGTGAATCCAGCCCATAAACATTAGTTGTATTGAAAGTTAACTGCTGTTTGAATGTTAAAGGGAATTGTAAAGCGTAGTGGTATATTGTTATGGGCATAACATGCACAATTGCAGCAAGCATGGCCAACCAGAGAGGATTATATTTTACACATAATTAGTCTATACATGCTTAGGAACCACCAAGAAGGAGCAGAATGTGTGGTTTTCCTAACACTTCTCTGTTCATAGTATATTCATTTCTTAAATAAAAATAAAACTGTTTGCTTTTTATTTTTATAGTGATTTTTTGGTAATAATATTGTGTAAATAAATAGGTCTTCTCCAAAACTATATGTTATCTTAAGCAATCTATGTCATTATTGATTTTTTCCTGTAATAAGAAAGTTAATAGTTGGAATTGTATGTAGTTGCTATAGTAACAAGCACAAGGCTTCTTCCTTGAAGTGGAAGCACACAATTAATCTGTTTTTTAACCTATTTTATTATAAGAAGTCTGTGGAATGGAATAACAGGGATCTGCAGTCCTAATAATTTTTATCTATTGCTTTTTACTGCAACTGTCTGCTATTTTCAGTTAAAAAATGTTAATTAGTAGAATTGTTTTGAATTTGTAAAAAAGAATAGCTTCTTGAAAAAGAATTCCTACAAATTATTCAGAGTGATTTTGTTGTTTTACATTTTACAGAATTTGTTAACATTTCATCCAAACAAATTTTAAATATGAGCCTTTTATTGCTTTTAGATAATGATTTTATTTCAAATGAAAATAACATTTAACTTACTATGGCAAATGTACTATTGCTCTGGAATATATTAGCATAATATCATATATTATTTGACTACTTTTACATGTGTATGTGTTTCTATTTGTTATTAAAGCATAAGTTTCTCTCATTTAAAAACTACTGCTACGTGCCTACAATCCCAGTACTCAGAAGGCTGTAGCAGGAGGATCACTGTGAGTATGAGGTCAGCCAGGGTGCAAAATTAGTTCAAAGTCAGCCTGAACTGCATAGAAAACTTGCCTCAAAAAGACAAAACCAAACAAACACCAAAAAAAAAAAAAAAAAAAAAAAAAAAACCTGCTTCTAATGTCTTTATCAGTGAATATTAAATGGTCTTTATGCATTTTTGATAAATTCCTAAACTACCACCACAGATTAAATGGTTACAGGAGCAGCCATACCATGAGAATTAGTGAAATGGGACAGGTAGAAGACAGGCAGGAGTTAGAGACTGGAAATCAGGTCCTCGATATAAAAATAGGGGCTTTTTCTTAAAGCCCTGTTGAGTATTGATGAATTTAGGAGTGTCCACAGTTTTATTGATTTTTTAAAGTAAAGCCAGGTCTATGAATGGTGATATTAAATCTGCCACCATATAAATCTCAGAAGCAAAGTAATTTAATTTTTTTAAGAAGCCATCATGGCGTGTCAAAATCATTTGCTGTTTTTTTTTATGGATCCCATCTGCTAACTTTGGATAGCCTGCTTACCTCAATGGCAGCACCAGCCTTGTGAAGTGCAAAGCCCTGAGCTTGTTGTTCCCACTGAAAAGGACTGAAATCTGATTGGTCTATAGGTGCAGCCAGCAACATGCTACTGATGGGCTGAAATTCGCATCATAAGTCGGGAATAGTCTTAAAAGAATTAATCCCTTCCTGCTACTTTAAAATGAATTATGACCTTGGGTCTAATGATTAAACTTATATGTTGAGATGAATGGGGAACTTGGAGGAGTACAAGCATTGAGGAGTAATATAGTGGTTTGGATCCGGGCTCTCAGGGTAGCTGATTGATTTATGCAAAATAAAAAAATCCTTTGGTCATGTGGGCTCTGTAGAGAGACGAGCAGGGAGCAAATGTGAGGGGGAAAAGACAGAAGGGAAGCAGAGATGTGGCTGGAGGGTGGAAGGCCTGGGGCAAGAGTGGGTGAGGAGGGCGCGACTACCCACTCGAAGACCCTCTCCTGTCCCTCTCTGGGACAGGAGCTTTCTTTCCCTCAATAAATCTATTCTGCTCATAAAAAAAGAGTGAGTGAAGGAGGATATGTAATTTTGGACTATAGGTTAAGAGTTGCTTCTTCCTGGTCTCCTAATAGTCCATATTTTATTCCTCTGGGCTTTCAGCAATGGGTATACTGGTTTCTGTTTGCTTATTTAATATCGCTTTTTTTTTTTTTTTTTTTTTTTTTTTTTTTTTTTTTTTTTTTTTTTTTTTTTTTTTTTACTGGACCGGGAATTGAACTCCGGCCCTTGTGCTTGCCAGGGAAGCGCTTATTCCACTGACCTATCTCCCTGTCTTGATTTCAAAAAGCCAACCAGCCTTAGAATGCTCTACCTTGTCAAAGAGACTTCTGGTTACATTTCTGTAAGGCAGTTATCACTATTCCATTGTTTTTAATAAGACATGACTGAAAAAGCAGCGATGTGTAGCAGCAGGTAGATGCTGGAAGGCAGAAAGACAACAAGGGAGCAGAGTGGGAGCAGGACAGAGCGATAGGACACAGACCTGGCACATGCCCTCCTAGGCGGAGGTGGCATCCTTCACCACTATAGCTTCGTTTGCGTCCACACTGTGCTGTTTCAACCTGCTTGAAACAGGTCTGTGCGGCTCCAGCCCGCGAGGTGAACATGTGCTCCACCCTCCTGTGGGGCGGCTCGGTGAAGCCCCTGAGACTGGGCAGCACTGTGCATTGTGACTGAGTGGCAGGGCTGGATCAACTAGATCCAAGGAGTGACACTTATTAATTTCTGCGGTGAATGGTAACATGTTGTTATAGGTGATATTTGTATTCTGGCGACTTATTAGGTGTGTAAAAACTTGGATATTTTAGCTTCAAATGTGACTGGAAGGTCTGCCATTTTTTTAATGGCTAGAGAAGACAAGGAGAGTCAGTATTTTCTGCTCTTTCACAGTAAGTACATGGGATGTGCAGGTCACATTTCTTGTGATTGATTTAAAGTATGATCTTTCTTCTTTAATAAAAATAAAACTATGTCTGCTACTGAAAAAGAACTTTATTATGCAATCTAAAATGCTACACAGAAAGACTATCACAAAGGAAAATGCTAACTGTCAACTTTGAGGGATTTTTTATAAGAAAACATGAAAAGCAATAGAAAAATAATTCACAATGAAACACAGTCCTTATTAAATAAATCTCTAATTATATACTGCTATCGTAACTAATTACT
Organism: Ctenomys sociabilis; assembly: GCA_004027165.1. Taxonomy (NCBI): domain Eukaryota; kingdom Metazoa; phylum Chordata; class Mammalia; order Rodentia; family Ctenomyidae; genus Ctenomys; species Ctenomys sociabilis. The sequence goes on along the minus strand of PVKA01004073.1, from coordinate 25,567 downwards.
GAAGTGATTAATTGAAGAAAAAATTTCTAAAATACTTGTATTATTTAACAAATTTTGCAACATATGTTTTTTAAAATAATATTGCATTTTGTAAAAAGAAGCATGATATTTTTATAAAAAGACAGATCTGAAATAAGTTTAGGCTTATGAAAAGTAAAAAAAAGGCGCAAAAATAATACAGAGATTTCCCATATATCCTGTACATAGTTTACTTTAATATTCTGCTATATGAACAGTATAATCGATCAAAATCAGGAAACAAACATTAATTCCATAGTGGAAATTATCAGAATCTGTCCACATTTTTACAGTTGGCCCATCAATATATATTTTATAGTCTAGAATCCAATCAAGGAGTTCAAACTGTAACTGGCGTCATGTTTTTCTTTGTCAGTGTTACCTTTTCTTTTATGAGTTGTTCTGTGACTGTGTCATATTTTTCCTCGATTTGACCTTGCTTGAGAATTATTATGATTTCATGGAGATTTTATTTGCCACATATTAAGGATGAAATGTTACATCTTACCCGCTGTATTATAATAGGAGGTACATGAAGTTGATACATTTCCTTGTAGATATTTTAATCTTTGAATTCTTGTTCAAGCCTACTTTTTATTTTATTCATAAAAGTAATGATAGAAAAGATTTTGTCTGTATTTAAATAATATTTTAATATTGTACAGTTTTCCTGTTTAGATAATATTCTTTAATTTGTACCAAATTAAAGTATTATATTTACTAAATTATAGATTCTAATACAGTATATGTTAAATATTGTGTATCTGTGTAATAAAAATGATAGCATCAAATAAAATCTTCTGATTTTTTATGTTTTGTTGCTATTATTCGCTTAGAAAAGGTAAAGAATGTCAGTTACATTACAAAATCCTACCTCAACTTATACAGCTGAACCTGGAGGTAGTTAAAGAATACTGTGACTTATGCAAAACACACAAACTTTCTTTATTACTGCCTATTAAGATATATTTTGAACTAGGATATCCATTCACTGATGAAATGTAGCATATAGCTAGTAATTTTTTATGTGAGTTATAACAAATCTATAAAAATTAGATGACATTTTCTTCTATCTTCTTTAATCCTCCTGGGATCTCTTATAAATTTCTCCAATGTAACAAAAGAAATATTCAGAAGGCTTTCTATGACATTGATATAGCACCTCCTGAAAATGTTTCCTAGCTTTGTATTTATAGAAATATCCTAAACTTAGTGGGATCTTGTCAGATCCTAGGGAAAGTTATCTTTGTCCTGCAGTTGGAGGAATGGTGCCTATTATACCTAAGGAAAAAAGGAGTAAAACAGGTTTTTGTTTCCGCCTAATGGATTTATATCCCTTTTTAAGGGTTTGCCTTTTAAGACCACAGAATGAATAAAACAAGGAATACTTCAGTATAACCCCTTGGTTCTCACTTTGGTGTAGTCTCTTCTGCATACTTCGTAATGATTAGAAGTAAGAAATCCATGTGCTGAAACTTTCTTTGAGTTAAGTTTGGAGTTTTTGAAATAAAATCTGCAAAAAGTGAACAGATAATAGTCTAATACACCTCCCTGTCCTCAGAGTCTTCAAACAGCAGGCTTGCTTGCTGCTACCCTCAGTGTCAGCAGGAGTTTGCATGTACATACCTAGCAGCACAAGTGTTTGGATAAAACTCCTATTAGTACTGAATCAGTTATTTCTAGCAGTTTAGAAGTAGTTCCTCTGATGTACCCTCATGAATATCAATCATTACATTGTAACATAAAGATATTTTGTTGTTTATCACAGCGGAATAAACTGAATTTATAAGTGAAAAAGTGACTTGATGAAAATTATAACATTGCTTAACATAAATTATTAAAATTTTAATCATACTCTCTTGGCCCAATCTACCCCAGCCTGTCCTGTCCAGCAATGCCCCAGTGTCCCGGCCCCCAAGTCCGCTGAGCGAGTGAAAATTTTTTTCCGGCCCCTGATCCACCTGAACCTGGCCTGGTGAGTATATGGGAGAACTTAAGGCTTCACCATGTGCCTCTGGAGGCGAGCAAACTCCTGAACCCCTGAACCTAAGACCCCCAAGCTAGCGAGAATTTCTGAGACTCTTTCAGCCAGATTCACAACAGCCTGGCCCACCCTGCAACTCCCCGGAGGTAATGCCCCCAAGCCCTCAGAGCTATTGAGTATTTTTGTGATTCTTTCATCCTCTGATCCAGCCCAGCATGGGCCAGGTGAGTGTGCGGGAGAGCTTCAGAACTCCTGGTGCTCCCTGGGCCAGGGACATAACAGAGGGGAACCACAAGCTCACAGTGGTGCCAGAAAGGCTGTAGCAAAAAAGAGCTGAACACAATAGCTAGATCCAGGCCAAGCATAACTGGATAATCTCAAACTTAACAGACCAGCACCCAAATCTCATTACACGCTAAGGTTGTAACTAAACCAAAGCTCTACACCAAAGGTCAGAGGTCAGTGTTATACAAAATGATGAAGACAAGGAGCAAAATGCAATCTCAGGCCTTGAGCCCACCAATGATAAGTGAAGAGGACATTAGCTCAGCTGAAATGAATGAATTAACAGAGTCGGAAGCAAAGAAACAACAGCAGAAAGGTATAGAGGAACTCAGACCAAAATTAATGCCTGAAATAAAAAAAAGAAAGTTTTGAATACATGCATCTGAAGTAATGGATCAAATCCAGAAATGTATGGCAGAAACCCATTGCCCATCTAAAAGAAGTGCAGAGAACACTATTTCAGCTGAAACATATGAATTAACAGCATCGCAAGAAAAGAAACAGCAGAAAGGTAAAGAGGAACACAAAGCAGAAATAATTTCCAAAATTAAAAAATAAAACTTTGAAATCATAGCATCTGAAGAAGAGAACCAAGTCTGGAAATATATGGAAGAAGCCTAATTTGGAAAAGACTCTGCAGTAAAAGAATTAAAAGCTACCTCTAAAGAAGACATTGATAAAAAAAAGAGGGGATTAGAAATATGATGGATTCCTTGAATGAACAATACAGGAAAGATATAGATTGTATGAGGAGGAGTCAAAGAGATATGGAAGAACTTAAAATCACAATCAGGAGTCTACAAAAACGTTTGAGTGAAAGCAAAGACAGAGTTTCACATTTTGAAGATGCTGGTGCACCTAGTGAAAAGGTGAGAAAGGATCTCTTAAACCAATGAGGATACAAGAAAACATAATCCAAGATATGCCAAGATATGCCAAACATAAGCCAAGATAAACAATGTGAGATTAATACACATCAATGAGAAAGAAGTAGTAAATACAAATGATATGAAAAGAACACGGGCAGAAGTAATAGCAGAAAACTTCCCAAATAAGAAAACAATCTAACATTCAGGTAACTGAAGCATACATAATGCCAAATAACTTCAACCAAAGTAAAAACACACCAAGATGCATAATAGTCAAGATCCCAGAAATTTGAACATAAGAATACTATACTGAAAGCTGCTAGAGAAAAGTAGCAGATCACATGCAAAGGAAAACCCATCAGAATAGCAGCTGACTTCTCTTCACAAACCATGAAGGCAAGGAAAGCATGGAGCAGAGTACTTCGAGTCCTGTACGAAAACAAATTCCAGCCCAGGTATTATACCCTACAAAACTCTCTTCCAAGTTTGATGGAGAAGTGAAATACTTCCATGACAAAGAGCAACTAAAGAATTCCATGATGACAAAGCCATCCCAACACAGGCTACTGAAAGATGTCCTAGAGAGGAGTCATAGTGACCAGAACTCCATGAATGAGAGCAGAAGGAACCCAAAAAATAGGGCAAACAATTAAACACAGCACAAAAAAAAGTAAACAATAGCAGGTAAATAACATGACAATCATAAGTCAAAACATTTCAATTATAACCATCAATATAAATGGAGTCAATTCACCAATTAAGAGAAATAGAATTGCACAGTGGATTAGGAAACAAAACCTAACAATATACTATGCACAAGAAACACATTTAACTCAAAAAAGACATTTCTAGTCTTAAAGTCAAAGAATGGAAAACAACACTACATGGCCCAGCACCTCAGAAAAAAGCAGGAGTACCAATTCTGCTCTCACACAGTCTCAAATTCAAATCAAGAAGTATCAAATGGAATAAAGAAGGCCTGTACATATTAGTTAGAGGAAACAATTCAAGAGGAAGAGGTAACATTCATAAATGTGTATGCACCAAACACAGGAGTACCCAGCTATGTAAGACAATTCTTAATGGATATGAAAAATCTAATATCCAAGACCACAATCTTAGCAGGAGACCTTAATATCCCCTTATCTCAAAAAGATAGGTCAACTAGGCAAAAATTAGCAAAGTAGTAGAACTGAACCAGAACTTGAAACAAATGGACCTAGTGGACATATACAAAATGTTCCACCCTACCACAGCTAAATAGTCCATAAGTTATTCTTAAGTGTATGCAAGAAAACAGAAATTATCCCATGCATATTATCCGACCATAGTGAAATGAAACTAGAAACAAATGACAAGAAATCAGAACATGGTAAATACATGGAAAGTAAACAATACCCTACTCAGAAATCAATGGGTCACAGATGAAATTAAAGAAGAAACTCAACAATATCTACAATTCAATGATAATTCAACCACAACTTACTGGAATTATTGGCATGCGGTGAAAGGAATTCTCAGAGAGAAAATTATAGCTATGAACTCACACATTAGAAAAACAGAATGGGAACAATGTTCCCTAATGTTGCACCTCTGACATTTAGAAAAGGAAGAGCAAACCAAATCCAGAGCCCAAAGACAGGAACAAATCATAAAGGTTAGAGCATAAATTAATGCAACTGAGATGAAGAAAATAGTTCACAGAATCATTGAATCAAAAGCTGGTTCTTTGAAAGACTAAATAAACTTGATAAGCCTCTAGGCAACCTCATCAAAAAGAGGAAAGGAAAAATTCAAATACAAGCAATAAGGAATGAAAAGGGTGAAATCACCACAGATCCAGTGGAAATTCAGAAGACTATCAATAGCTACTGTGAGAATCTTTACTCTCACAGAATAGAAGACACAGAAGAAATGGACAGATTCCCTGAAAGGTACAAATTACCAAAACTTAATCAAGGGAGAGAACAAATTTCAATAACCCAATAACAGCCAATGAGATATGCAACTTAATAAAAAGCCTGCCAACAAACGAAAGTCCAGGTCCTGATGTACTCACAGCTGAATTCTACAAGAAATTTATAGAAGTCATAATCCCTGCACTCCCCAAACTCTGCAATGAAATTTAAAAGGAAGCAGTCATCTCAAAATCATTTCTGGAGGCAAATATTATCCTGATTCCAAAACCAGGAAAAGACACTACTAAAAAAAGATAACTACGGGCCAATCTTCGTCATGAACATAGATGCAAAAATCCTCAATAAAACCTGAGCAAATAGAATACAGCAAATCATCAAGAAGATCATATACCGTGACTAGGTAGGATCATACACCATCCCATGGATGCAAGGATGGTTCAATATCTGACAATCTTTAAATGTAATACACTATATTAATAAATTGAAATCTAAAAACCACATGATCATCTCAATTGATGCAGAAAAAACTTTTAACAAAGTCCAGCACACATTTATGTTCAAAGTCCTGCATAAAAGTGTAATAGAAGGCATCTACATCAATTTGATAAATACCATAGATAACAACCCAAGAACTAATATAATTCTAAACAGGGAGAAACTGAAATCATTTACTCTTAGATTGTAAAAGCAAGAATGTCCTCTATCACCTCTTCTATTCAATATAATTTTGGAATCATTAGCAACAGCCGCTAGACAAGAGGGAGAAATGAATGGAATAAGAATAGGTAAAGAAGAAGTTAAATTATCACTATTTGCAAATGATATGATACTTTACTTGGAAGACCCAAAAAATTCCACCAAGAAGGTACTAGAATTGATCCACAAATTCAGTAGAGTAGGAGAACATAAAGTCAGTACTCAAAAGTTAATAACATTCCTTTACAGAGAGAACAAATGCACTGAGACGGAAACTATAGCAACAATACCTTTCACAATAACACCATGGAAAATGAAATACCTTGGAATTCACTTAACCAAGGAAGTGAAAAACCTTTTCATGGAAAATTACCTAAGTACCCCAAGAAAAGAGATACTAGAGGAGTTCAGAAAATGGAAAGATATTCCATGCTCCTGGATAGGAAGAAACAACATCATGAAAATGGCCATACTTTCAAAACTATTGTACAAATTTAACACAATCCCTATCAAATTGCACCTCCCAGAGCTAGAGAAATCATTCTTAAAATTTATTTGAAAGCAGAAAAGACCTTGGATACCAAGGTATCCTTGCCAACAACGACAAGGCAGGAGGCATCACAATTCCTAACTTGAAGTTATTCTACAAAGCTGCTGTGATAAAATCAACATGGCACTGGCAACAAAATTGACGTGAGGATCAATCAAGAGATTAGAAAATACAGAGGTCTCTTATGAACAAAGTCAGCCACCTGATCTTTTACAAAAGAGCCAAGCACACTTACTGGAAGAAAGATATCCTCTTTAACAAATGATGCTGGAAAAACTGGGTTTCTACATGTTAAACACTAAAACTTGATCTAGGTCTATCACCATGCACTAAGCTAAAGTCAAAATGGTTTAAAGATGTAAACATTAAAACAGAAACACTCAATCTCCTGGGAGATAAAGTAAGAGGAACTCTTAAAGACATAGGAGTAGGCAAAGAGTTCATGAACAAACATGTATTTGTACAGAAAACACTTGGAAGAATTAAAAACTGGGATCAACTCTTGAGAAGTTTTTGCAGGTCAAAAGAAATTGTCAAAAAAGTGAAAAGATAACCCACAAATTTTGAAAAAATCTTAATTAATAAACACTCAAACAAATGTCTGCTCTTTAGAATTGATAAAGAACTAAGATTCATTAGGGCCCTCAAATTTAAAGACCCAATCCAGAAATGGGCATCTGAGATGAATACACACTTCTCAGAGGATGAAGTTAAAGAAGCAAATAAATGTATGAAAAAATGCTCCACATCATCTGTGAAATGCAAATAAAAACAACACTGAGATAGCATCTCACTCCAGAAAGAATGGCTCTCATAAAGAAATCAACCAACAATAAATATTGGAGAGGATGTGGGGAAAAGGAAACTCTTCTCCACTGATGGTGGAAATGTAGACTGGTACAACCATCATGGAGATCAATGTGGAGACTCTTCACATCTAGGACTGGAAATCCCATTCAAACCAGCTATCTGTCTGCTAGGAATTTTCCCTGGGGAACTGAAAACATCATATCACAGTGTTATATGTGTACCTATGTTTATATCAGCACAATTTGTGATAGGCAAATTTGGAAACAATCAAGATGCCCATCACATGAGGAATGTTTGAAACAGATGTGGTATTTTTATACAATGGAGTATTACTCAGTTATAAAGAATGGTAAACTTGAAGCATTTATATTTAAGTGGATTCCACTTGAACATATACTTATAAGTGAAATAAACCAGACACATATTTGCAAATATCATACAGTATCCCTAGTATAAGAAATCAAAAGAAGAATTACAAATAGAAATGTATAAGAACAACTAAAAAGAATTTAGTCAGATAGTTAGGGTGAACTGAACTGCATATATTGCAGGATAATAATCAGCTTCTCTTCCAGATGGTTTAACAACCTAAGTTTGCAGATCAAAAATTAGAGAAATGGAAGGGCTGCAAGGTCAGCCAATGTTTTTTGCCCTAGCCTTTCAAGGTCAGTGAAGACTCATTATATAGGAGAACCTGTAATGCAACATCATGGAACTCAGTTGTGCCACAAATTTTCTGATCAAGATTAAGGCCACAGAGGAATGTGATCAATGATTGACAGTGTGTGTAGGGAGAGTCACATGGAGAGAAAATTTTCTCACAGGGAGCAAACTGGTCAAGCAAAGGCCGAGACTCATCCACATGACTGACACTGACAAATGAACTACAACGTGAAGTTTGGGGTTACAGGATAAAACTTGAGTGGACTTGACTGACCTCATCAGATACAAAAGTTACATTTTTTGTTATATAGGTATTGCTTTATCTCGGTCTTAACAATTCAGCAGGATAGTATAAAAATGAGTTATATAAAATAAGGGCATAATAATAAACTTAAATGCCATCGGTGTAGCTCAGCAGACTAAGCGCTTACTTAGGTAAGCATAGGGACCAGGTTTTGATCCCTGGCTCCCAACTGTACAGCAGCTCTGCCCTCACATGTGCTGAGCTTGTGTTGGGGTCTGGGTGTGGTGGTGCCCACCTGCAATCGCAGCACTAGGGTGGCAGAAAGCAGGAGGTTTGCTGTGAATGTGGGCTGCATGGTGAGACCCTGTACAAAAAAAATGATAATAGTAATAATAAACTTAGCTGTAAATGGCTCTAGTCAATAACTTCTTCAGATAACCCAGTATTACTGTGGACTGCTAGACTGTGTAGGATTGTTTCACTGTATTCAAACACCTATAATAATTGAATGACAATAGAACACCCATCTTTGACAGAACTAAACAAAAAAAGGGGATACAAAGGAAGAACTATTCTGTATTTGTGTAAACAGTACAATTCGGATAAATATGCAGTACTTTTGTGTAATTGTATGAGAAGAACGATTTGCTCTAATAATGTTTGGACAGGATGTCCTGTCAGCTTCTTGTACTATGAATAACCACTAGGAAGATAACAATGTAAAAAGTGTTAATTATTGAAACTCTACTATAATTCAGCTTTAAAAAACACAGGTATACAGCTACATTCTCTAATTCATTGATTAGAGGCATCTGCTGTAATAGTGTTTGTAAATTGATAATTATGTATGCACCTTGTACAACAAAAAACCACTATGAAGATAATATGCAATGTATTAATTAATGAATCTGTCTTACTAATTTGATTTGAAACTGTCTCATTTCTATTTGTTCTTCAATAAAATAAAAAACAAAATAAACAATAAAACCAAAGACTATCACCAGCACCTCAGCTAGACCAATACACATTGCTTTAGGTCAATTGAAATTTTAGAGATTTCCTTCAGCTCTGTACATATCAATATAAGAAAATAGCGTCAGGCTCTGTCAGAATAAGGACAATCTTTTTTCTTTCAAAGAGAGCTGCTCAGATGGTCCTCCACACATCACGCTGCATCAGTGCATGTACACCCATATATGTAGCACTACAATGCATCGTAGTTAAATCTCAAAGTAACCAATATCCAAGTTGATAAATTAATATATTGTAGTATATACGCACAAGAAACTACTACATAATTCTAAAGAAGGATACATTGCAGTCATTTGTAGGAAAATGGGCAGATCTTGAGACTATAATGATAACTGAATTAAGTCACAAAAGATTAAATATCACATGGTGTCTTTGAAAAGCCCAAATTAAAAACAACTTAAAGAGAAAACTAAACCGCCACGTTAAAAGGTAGGGACGTAGATTCTGTGAACGTAGAACTGTGTGGCCTGCGACCCAGCTGCACCTGGCGCCTGATCCCCTATCCTTTTCCAAAGCAGCTGCCACTAAGGCCAGACGAAACAGAGCTGCCAACCCTCTGGGAGGCTGGAGAAGGCAAGCTAGAGTGTCCTCCCAGCTCCACCCCCAGGGGGCGCCCAGACCGTAAGACGCCGGGGTGAGGCACAGACACAGTCACCACCCATAGCCAGGGCTAGTACCCTGCAACAAAGAGGGCCAGGGCAAGGAGTGCAGAGGGACGCCCAAGGAGATCGGTGGGGCAGGGCAGACAAAGAGTGAGGCAGGATGAGGAAAAAAAAAAAAATTAATCCTAACGTTCTAGCCATGTTTTATCATAACTAAGTTTTCCAACATAAAATGCTGTTATATTTCCATTATACTACACTACCTCTCTTTTTGTAAAAGGGTATCTGGCTAGAGCTTTGAAACTGGATATTTAGATCCTTTCAGATGGGACTGCAAGATGTAAAGGAATTAGGGAAGGTGGAACTTACATCTTGGTCATCACATGGCTCACACATTTTAACTCATACCCAGTAGCTCACTTGGGATCTTAGCTTGTAGGTCTCAAACAGGACTCAAAATCTACATATACGAAGCCCACCAGTCTCCTTCCAAATTCAATCAAGTCCTGGAGCTTCTCCTCTAGGTTAATGGCACTACCTTCTTTGGCACAAACTCCAGGATAAAGGGGCACATAATGACAGCTCTCTTTCTTTCTGTTGTGTCTAGCATATGAATATTTTGATCATTTAAATGCCTAGTTTTTTTTTTTTTTCTAAAATACTTTTCACATCTTTACTTCTATCACCTTAAATTTAGTAACCTTTCTCACTGCTCTGAGTCAGGCTTCAGCTTCCGATGTGGAACACCAGCCCCCATTTAGGCCTTTCTCCAACATTTTTTTCCACTCTGTGGATGGAGATTTTTTTTTTTTTTTTTTTTTTTTTGTATTTTAGGGCAGGGTCTACAGGGTGTTCAGGGCCTCACTACTAGATCGGACTTATAGTGATTCTCCTTTTTACATCCACCTTCCCAAGAGCTTGGATTACAGGTGCGCTCCACCATGCCCAGTCTCAATTGCCTTCTCTGCGTGCCTCAAGGGCAGGGCCCAGAATTGAAACTGCCTCCACCCCCACACCCTGGAGAATTTTTTAAAATGCAAATCTGATCATGTTTGAAAACACTCCATTGGCTTTTCATTACTCTGTGGACAAAAGCAAATCCTTAACATGGTTTATAAAATCCTGAATTTTTTGGTAACTGCCTAATTTTCCCGTATCACTTCGTATCAACCCAGAACAAATCCAGAAATTTTCAGGCCATCTTGGACAACAGTCACTGCCCTCTGGTCTGTCCTGCCTTCCCCTTCGTGAAGGGGTTGGTCTCCGTTTCACCTCTGGAGTGCAATAAAACCTGCCTTGTGTACCTGACCACCTGAACTGTTCTCTTCACCCATCCATCCCTGATGTTTTGTTGGATCCTTCCTTATCTAGCTCCTCTCCCTCCCTTCTTTCATTCCTTTTCTTATTTGAGCACAGTGTAATTGTCCTTTTTCAAGGCTTTCTCTCACAGACATGGTCAGCATTTCCTCTAATAATAGTTCGATCCTTGGTATGGGAAAAAATATGCTCAGAGGCCCTCATATTCTTACCACTCCTCACAGTTACAGTCATCACTCATTTGCATAACTCCTTGTCTAGTATCCATGTTTCTCTCTCATGTGTGGTCACTGGCAAAGGACAAGTGTGATTTCTTTGATTTGCTCACCTGTGTGCCCCTCCTGCATCTCCCACCACATCTGGGCAGGAGTCCATTTGACGAAAGAATGCATAAAGGAATCCTTATGGTAGGCTGTTTGCATAAAACAGGAGGAGTCCATGTTCCAGTGCAGAAGGCTAGAGCATTCCTGCTGTTCAGCCAGGCCTGCAAATTATTTGCTCAAAATAATGAATATAAAACAGTGGAGTGAGTGCTAGCCTGATCTTGTTGAAAACCATCATCAAAAGTCAGAATACTGTAAATAAATATTAATAAATAAGATAAGAGATTCTGTCATACTACATTATGCAAGCTGTCTGGATAACTACATCAGAACTTTGTGTGTGTGTGCACACGTGTGTGTGTGTGTGTGTGTGTGTGCATGCCAAATTGTCAGCATGACAGAAGTGACAGATGTTATTTTTGCATTTTTAAACAATTATTATATAGAAAGTTTTTTAAAAACTTATTTTGTGTAGATCATTGTTTAAACTCATGTAGATTTGTATTTTACACTTGGAAACTATGAAGCAGCAGCGTTAACCAGGTAGCGTATGGAGCGGTGGAAGTCGGAATTCAGCGATGCGGCAGGAACTGTCTGGATCTCCTTTGCCTGCAGAGTGTCATCAATTTATAGCTCTGGTGTTAACTATAAAAGCATAGACAATGACTCCCATTAAAGACAGACCAAAGTCAACACATCAAAGCATCGAAAGTATTGGGAAAGAGTAAATGTCTAAATTAAGTGGCATTTTTAGAACTTGCTTTTGACCATAGAAAGTGCTGGTATTTACAGGAAACCAGGCCACTTCTCAATCTTGATAAAAGTACTAGGTATAATGCTAGAAGAGAATGTACAGGCACTAGCAGATGTCTGACAAATTATTTCCCAAAAGTGATAATATACCATATTTATGTTACCATTCAAAAAATTTAATGTGTTTGCTGGGTTTTACATTTTGGCCAATTAGGAGTCCACATGATCAGTATATGGACCCTCCTGAATTTAAAAGACTGAGCTCTCTTTTAAATTGATGGTCTTAATTAGTTTACCATATAATCTTTCTCTAAATTTTAGAATAAAACATGCTGATTATGACAAAATTAGGTATTTGAGGTACCAACTGAGAATTTAAAAATCTTTGCCTAAGAACAGAAATATGTAAAAATGACAAATATTGAATGATAATAGGTATTTTCACAGATTTCACTTGTTCCTTAATAAAGTTAGGACATTAGGAAAAGGGATACTGAATAAAAATTAATGAGATAAGCAACTGAGACATAAAAATTTGGCCTTTAATTTTAAATATTTAATCTGTTCCTTATAACCATTGCAAATAAAAAATCATTAGTGTTTAAAAAAGTAAAAGATTCTAAACTGAGCTATGGGGTCTCATGATTAGGTTGGAAAGCTTCTATCATTTGGGCTGATCCTTCTCTTTGTTTATTTTTCATTTTCTAGAAAAGTGATTTTCCATGTTTTTCCTCTCTTTGGGGACCTACCCTTTTCTATGTTGCAGGTTGTTTTGGAAGAATAATAATGAATTAATATTGACAGGGTTTAGATAGATAGATAGATAGATAGATAGATAGATAGATAGATAGATAGATAGATTGATAGATATAGAGATAGAGATAGAGAGATAGAGACAGAGATAGAGATAGAGATGGAGATGGAGATGGAGATGGAGATGGAGATGGAGATGGAGATGGAGATGGAGATGGAGATGGAGATAGAGATAGAGATATAGTGATAGATTCTCCCTCGTCCAAGGCCAAAGTGTTTTTCTTAGATTTTAACTAAATTAAAGGGCTCAAATTAAAAGCACATTTGTAATTAATTCATTCATTTGATTATGCTCTGAAGTCACTATTCACTGTGTCTCCTTCACCTCTTCACTGGCTCTTATATTTTCTGTAATAGAACATTCAAGTTTGTCCTGATTCCCTCAGTAAACGAGCTAACCTATTTATCTATCCTAGCTTATCCCATCCCATTCCACCCCATGTGATCCTCTCCCTTAAATTCCCATCACAGCCCATTCCATCCCTTGTGACCTTACCGTTTTGATCCCATGCCATCCCACATGATCTGATCCTTTGCGATCTCATCCCATTCCATCCCATGTGGTCCCATGCCTTGTGATCCTATCCTATCTTATTTCAGCTACTTTCTGCCTACTAAATTTTTAGATTCAAAATACTTCAAGGTAGTTTCTGTTTCTTATAATAATATGCATGTTAAAGTCATTGTAGAACCACTGTTGTGAATGAATAAATGCAAGGAATCACATGTTTGTTTTTCTTAATATCACAGCATAAAATGACTGAAGAAGACAAACTGGCCCAAAATATATTAATGGTAACTTGGACATTAGCACAATATGAGCTATAATTTACACATGGAGGAGATGATTCTCTTTTTATTTAAAAGAACTGTTAACAAACTAAATTTATATATTTCTGGCTAGACACATTTTAAATTTATAAGCTAAATGGAATTGTGTTGAATGATCTATTCAAGAGCTTTCGCAAAACTGCTTTGACAGCTCAAAGGAAGAAAACTTTAAAGGAAAACGTCAAATCTTTTCTGATGCTCAGTGGCACAAGAAGAAAGGGTATGGAGGGTCACCTCATACCCTAACCAAGAGGAAAATTGAATCCCCTTTCATTTTTAAACTTGTTTTTAACTTAGGGATGGGACTTTCAAATAATTCCATTTATTTATCAATCATTTTTAGGCTTTTATTATTTTTGAAAAGTCAACTCTGCACTCCCTTATTTTATTTTGCTCTCTGCTTTCGGTGTCGTTTTCATTTCATGAACTCTGCTGTACAATGAGAGGGTATGGAGAACAAAGAGGGGTCTTCATTCTAGCAGGTGCCCCATATTAATAGGCATGTGAAGAGGATAGCATAACAGAAATTGCTGGCTTAGATGACTAGTATTCCCAAAGTCAAAGACTTCCACAGAATTATAGATGGATTTAATATACCTTGATTATTTTTGACTTAAAAAGTTCATTGTTATGCCTGTGATACAAATATTCCTAAAATCTATGCATCGCTCATGCACCTACAATGACAATTATGATTGTGAGCTATTTGCTGAAAAATTGGATAGAAAATGAGTAGCAAGGTTTTGCTTTCTTGCTGTAGTCTGAAGGTTATTTATTCTAAAAGAAAGAATTGAAAAATCCATTTTATATTCAGCATTGTACTAGGATGCTATAATTATAAAGTTTAATAGGGTAGAATCCATATCATCAGTTACTCAGCTTTATTTAGTATGAAGAACTACTCATGATGTACCCTATAAGATTCTTTTTACTACAAGAAACAAAAGCTTTGACTCAATGCACAATGAAATTTAGAATGCTTAGCAGATGGGAGAGCAATGCTTCACAATATTTGGTATCTTTCATTTCTGTCATACTTAATGTGTTTCCTTTTTTCATGGAATGGTACATCTATAGCATCAAGATTTCTGTGACAATTTCAAGCACAGCACTCAAAGGGCAGAAATGAGAGTGTCATGAGCCATCACTTTCTCAATTTTTTAAAATAAAAAATGCTGACATCCCTTGGTAGAAAGCTTTTATTTTTGACTGGTCAGAATTATATCTTATGACTGTATTTATACAGATTGTTTAAAAAGACAATGGAAATGTCAACTAATTTTTAATAGCCAAAAATCCATTCTCTGTCGTTGGAGAGACAACCATCACTAACTGGAACACCTGACTATTGTTTTACTTAGCTGGTTTTTGTGCTAGGGCTCATCCAGGGTCTCATGCATGCTAGGCAAGCCCTCTACTAGTGAGCACACCCTAGTCTAACTATCTGTTCTGATGTCAGAATTAACAAAGAAGCAGGATTTGGGATTTGTTTGTGTATCCAACTAGAAATCTGTAATATTTTGTGATTCGGGATAAGTTATTTACAAAATAAACAGATACAATCCTATGAAATTTTCTAAACTAATACAAGAATATAAAACCTTTGTTGTTTGCTAATGTCACATTTATCTCTGTGCCTATTGATTTGTTCTACTCTCCAACATAATCAGCCAACACTAGGAAAAACCGACACCTACTTTAAAAATATCCTCTTGTTAGCTATTTCTGTGTACTAAATTCACACACTGGCATGCAGTCAATCCCATTATAATTTTCAGAAAATCAAACTTGTTAGGAGAACAAAATCAAAGTGGCTTTTCATCCAGAGAGAACTATTACATCTTAGTAGTGTATTAACAGGTCCATGTTCCAAGCAGGAATGTGATTCTTTGCAGTATTATGATACCTTAAGAAAATAAGAAAAGCAATTTTCACGTAATTATGCACTTGTTTTTATTTCGCTCTGTACACAATTGAACTTGTGGAAAAGTTTAGTTTTTAGCAATACCTAAAATGCTCAGAAAATAAATGTTGGCTAATGATATTCTTATGTGGGGACCTGAGGTTATGTATTATATTTCCATTATTCAGCACCTCAGAATATCTTTTATTTACATTTTCTCCTTTCTGTATGGATCCAGAGTAGTCTACTGGGCTTCGGTCTCCCCATATATCTAATAGACATTGTTAAAGAGACTGGAAATTTCTATCTGTGAACTGACTACCTGTAGTAACTGTGGAAAAGTATTATTAACATTTTTTCTATATTTTTTAATGTATTTAGTACAGGGTCTGCAGGGTCTCACTACACAGATCAGGCTCCTAGCTACCTCCTGTTTTCAGCCTCCTAAGCAACACATTTTTCGACATTTTAAGTCAATTCTCATCATTATTTCAAACTAATGTTTGAAAAGCTCAGACACAAAACATTTTTCTTTGACATTTAGGAACTCATAAGAAAAACTTATGGAACCTTACTTTGAAGAATATAGAATTTTAAAACACAGGTATTATTCCAGATATTACATTAATCTTTCAGTGGCCTCTGACCATATTGAAAGAAATCCAAATTTCTTTACTTGTGTAGCAATTCTAGAGAGTTATTGGAAAATGAATCCTTCACTAAAAAGTCATCTCTGACTGCTAGAGGCTCAAGAGTAAAAAATAATTTTTTTCCAGTAAGGAGCAAAGGTGGTCTTACCTTATGTAATGGAGAATAGACTTGTAAGTTCTCCCTTGAAATTGAGATCATGGGATGTATTAACACAGCTCCTAACTGTATGAATTTGATTTTGTGGCATTGGAGTGTTCCCTCTTAGAAGTCCATAAAAATTAGGTCACAGATGCAAACAATGGCAGGCCTCATGCAATACTGCAACTAGTAGACTCCTGTTTGGAAGGAAAATTAACCATCAAATGGCTGTATTACGTATCGAATGGCATGAGTCATAGACCAGCAGAAACAACCCTGCTTGTGCAAGCAACATGGCATGAAATTTATTGTGCCTGGGTACAGTAAATAGAGGGCGAAAAGGCTATCTATGTGCTACAGAGGTAAGCAGAACATTTTATAGGCTTAGATAAGATTTGGATGAGGTGGGCCAAATGGGGGGATCAGGCAAGATATCTGGTAAAGGGGTCAAGGAGTTGAGGTGCAGACATCTGAACAAACGTCTGTGGTCAAAGTTCTTTGAATGACTTGTGCTTCAGTGTTCAAAGCCCTCAAACCATCCAGGGTAAATGTGTGGATGCTTTCAAATGTCTGGTGCTTGGAAGATTTCATGCTCCACTTTATCACCTTTTTACAATATCTGATGCTTGCTGATGGCGACTCTCAAGCTAGTGCTGTAGTTTTTGCTGAGGACAACTGTGGCTGCTGAGAAACAGACTAGATGCTAGCAAGTCCCACCTGAGTCAAGACTGCTAGGTTACCATCTAATATTTTGAGTTATGCAATTGCATCAATTCCTGTGATATTTGTAGTTATATATTACATTGAACATTTTGGATTTAGGAGTCAAGTCTGTTAGTTTATGTGAGCAACTTCATCAGTGGAAAATGGTATAAAATACAGTCTCCCATAGAGAAAGGGCTGATATACGAAAGTAAATACTAATTTGGGAGGATTTGTCTGTGTAAACTGTACTAGATGTTTTCGTTCATTCCATCTTCAAATTTCCACAGGATATCTATCATATTTTCTGAAATCAAAGCCCTACTTAATCTCATTTCCCTTTATAAACTTGCAGATCTGCTTTGTAACTGTGCACTCCTTTTTAAAACATTGAATCCTCACATTTCCACCCCTTCCCCATCTGCCTACTAAAATTTATCCAGTGTTAAGTTCAGGTGCACACAAGAATGCCATCTGGAGAGTCACAGGATCC
Source organism: Ctenomys sociabilis (assembly GCA_004027165.1). NCBI lineage: Eukaryota > Metazoa > Chordata > Mammalia > Rodentia > Ctenomyidae > Ctenomys > Ctenomys sociabilis. Next base: position 7,971 of record PVKA01004073.1, on the reverse strand, counting down.
TGTGTAGTGAAGACTATCTTTATTCCTTATTAATTTTAGGTGTAGCAATGGATCACTTTCTAACTGAGCCTCATTTTACCAGGCTTAAATGGACATTGTGCCTTTTATCAAATCACTAAAGAGTGCAATGGCCTTCAGCTTTGAGTGATATAGCCAACTACTTTCTTCAAGTAGTTGAAGAAAGTGTATATTAGCTCAGATTTAACAAACAATCTAGATATGTCAGTCTCAGATATTTGTATATAGATTTTCAAAGATCTTTATTATAAACATTTCTGGTTCTATTCCTGTACCCAGCTTTCTATTGTGTGTTGTCACCTACAGATAGTTGGTTCTACATAGGAATCCCCAGAATCCCCAGGCGTGAATCTTTTATTTTTAATTTCAGAAGCCCTCTTTTTTCTGGAAAATTCTACTAAGAATTCCAAAGTAGAGACTCAGTGATAGCTATGAACAGCTATCACTGACAAGATATCCCCTACACTTTGACTTAAATTCAGCACTAGTCTACTCATAGGAGCAGAAGACAAGGGTGTGATGTGTATGTCTTCCAGAGAATAAAGATCCTGTTACAAAAGAAAATGAATACTAGATACTGGCAAGTTCACAAATGGATTTATGCACATGTGCTAGACAGCACTTCCTTGACAGTCTCAACTCGGGCTACTATTACATTCCTTTGGTTCTTGACTTGAGGCTTCTGAGCCACAGGAAATTGCTTGATGCTTAAGCAAGTGAAACTTAGAAGTGAGAAGGAATGTACCCCCTTGGCTCAGCTTTAAGAGGAAATGGGTAAATTGCACAGTGCTTTGTCCGCGAGGTCTTCCAGGATTCCTTAATCTTCTTGTTACTGAAATCTCACACTAACCTTGTAACCTGCCTTTCAATCTCACTGCTTGAGTCCTGTTTCCATACAGAGCCTGAACACAAGGCAGTACCTTACTATATGTTGTACAAAGTCCCAAGCAATGGCCACTGGTCCCAGAGTTGGCCCTTGTGGATGTAGCGGGGAGTAGCTTTCCTAAAGGATTTTACAGATAAGACATAGATAGACAAATGACAAGTACAGCTTTGTTGATTGGAGTAATTGTACCAGGTGAAATAAAATGAGCAGCTTCTTTTACTGCATGTTCCCCAGCAGCACAGGACTTCATCACTGACCCAAAATCAGAGACAAATTTGCCATGGGCCAAAATCATGAGCAAGAATACATTTTTCTTTATAAGTTGATTATCACAGCTATTTTGTTACAGTATCAGAAATCTGTTTTATTTACCTCCAACCATGTGTGTTGCATGATATTTACATCTTTTTTCCTGCTGAAAACCACTTCTCTCCCTTCTAACTTGTCACTCACTACTTTTTTTTTGGGCAGAACCAGGGATTGAACTCAGGTCCTTGCACTTGCCAGGGAAGCGCTTATTCCACAGAGCTATCTCCCCGGCCCAACTCACTGTTTTTTTGGAGAATTTTTTTATTGTCCTTAATTTTACTTTAAGCTTGCTTGCTTGCTTGCTTGTCTGCCTGCCTGCCTGCCTGCCTGCCTGCCTTTCCTTCCTCCCTTCCTTCCTTCCTTCCTTCCTTCCTTCCTTCCTTCCTTCCTTCCTTCCTTCCTTCCTTTCTTCCTTCCTTCCTTCCTTCCTTCCTAACTTCCTTCCTTCCTTCTTTCTTTCTTTCTTTCTTTCTTTCTTTCTTTCTTTCTTTCTTTCTTTCTTTCTTTCTTTCTTTCTTTCTTTCTTTCCTTCTAGTACTGGGGATTGAACTCATCACCTTGCCCTGGCCAGGCAGGTGTTTATTTTACTAAGTGATCTCTTAGGCCCTATGTTTATTAAATAAACTTTTATTTTGCTTGTTTTTAAAGGTTGTTAAATGACAACTTAGCATGTATTTATACATTTTTTTAACTGTGGTGGTTTTAAGATTACCAAATTCTCATTAATATTGTTTCAGTAGGTTTATAAGACTTGTTAGTGTATGACATAATTTCTCTTTGTGCAAATAAAATTTCATTTAAATTATTTAATACGTTCAAAAATAAATTATTTAATACTTTCAATATAAACTATAACTTAGCCATAGATCCATATTTTGCATAGCTCCAGTCATGTTTTCTACGGCTCTCTGAGTTTTCATTTCATGAGCATGCCAGAATTTATATGTTCCCTCTATTTTCATGAATATTTAGGCTATTCTTGTGTGGTGGCACCCTGTACAATATCCTTCTACAAATATACAAAAAAAATTGTAGGGTATATATATCTATCACTGTATCTTCAGATGTACGTATCATCAACCTTAGAATTGTTTCTCCAAATGCTATTTATACTCCAAACAACAATGTAAGTTCTCAGTTATTACATAAGCTCACAAAGAAGTAGCATTCTCACACACATGATTTTTTGTTAGAATGACGACTATATATTGGATATTACATTATAATTTTTATGCTAATTTTTAAGTTTTCTAATGAGATAAATAGCTTTTAGCTTGTTTATTGGCCTTTGGAATTCTTAGTTACACATTGCTTATTCAGATTGTTATCAATTTTTAATTTAGACTGTATTTTTCTTGTTTGTTTAGAGAATTTTGAATTTTAGATAAAATTTTTTTAAAATATGTATTTGTTACAGAGTCTGACTCTGCAGCTTCATTCATACTGATCGTCCTGTTTGCAGCCTCCCCAGTACTGGGATTCCAGGCATGTGCCACTACACCTGGACTTGGTGGCCAGCTCAGCATGCCCGGGGGCAGGCCAGTGTGGCTTGTGGTGCTGGGGACCAATAAAAGCCCCAGTCCTTGCACTTGCCTGAGCATGGTCTTCATCCCTGAGCTATCTTGCTGGCCTACAGATAAGGCCTTTTTCATGAGTTACAAATATATTCTAATTTGACAGATCTTTTAACTTTGACTTGGGTTAAAATTTTGCTGAAAAATTTATTCATAGAGTTATAATAAATGGATTTTACATTTTTTTCTTATAGAGATGTTATTAATTAGAAAGAGATGTACACTGAGGGCCAGCCTACCTGGAAGATGGATAAGGAGTCCTGGGTTTAATAATCTTCATGAACAATAAATGGTGTGCTTACTGAGGAAAATCAATTTAAGCAATCATCTGTAAGTATCCCATAAGTTACTTTCAACTCACTCCTTTGAAAAGTATACCTATGCTCTTTTTATGAACAAAGTAGAAATCTATGCCTTTCTGTGTGGTGTTTGTGTTTTTGAATTACCTTAGAAGGACAGAAATTATTGTTCATGCCTAAAGATGGATAAATTTAATTATTTCATATCATTTTCCAGTTAGCTAAGGAAGAAAATTCTGGAAAGTCTTCTGGACTAGAAAACTGAAAATTAAGTAGTTGTTAGTGAGGAGCAGGCTTTTCTAAATGCAACTGTGTACTTTTCTGAACACATTACATTTTCACAGGGAGGCTTCAGCATTCCTATGAGCACATTAACACTCCTTTTTCTAAGTCTCTATAGCTACTCAAGCAAGTGACAGGCAGTTATGTTGTGATCACATGTGACATATAAATTACAAGTTCTTCTGTATCCCCAAAATTTTATTCAGCGTCAACCTTTCCACCAATACATCAAGGAATAATGCCCGGTAATTTATCAATGTAATTTAAAGGTGGCAATTCTGCTTTCTGACTCTGGTAGTAAATAAAGGATTCAAAGCCTCATTGAGCTACTATGAAATTTACTTTCACTTTCCTTCTCCTGGTGTGGTTTGTGGAAGTAAGCAAAGTCCCAGAAGGGTGACAGATGCACAGGAGTGCCATGATTGTGAAGTTTAAAGACAATGACAGTAAAAATAAAGAAAATTCTCAGAAAAAAATAAGGATGAATGTCGGGAGCCGTTTTAAGATGGCGACCGCTCCTCGCTCCCCTGCCCATCGTGTCTGCCAAGATGGCGCCCATATCCGGCTTCCGGGTTCTTGTTGCTGTGCCTGGGTCCCGCCTATTTAGGGAAATGCCCGCCACTTTTGTGACTCTGCCAATGATATGCGAACACATGTACAACTGTGATTGATCTATGAAACCTATATAGCTCGCTCTGGCAGGAAGTTCATTGTTGCTTAAACGTAGGATGCCGCGGCTAGCGGACGCATGTAGAGGCTTGCATCCCGATCCATAAAGGCTTGCTGAACCCGTTACAAGGTGTCTTAGTGTCTTCTTCCGCGGGACGGGAGCGGCGCTGGACAGATGAATATGTCCGTTTGCTTTTTCTCTTTCTTTCTTTCTTTCTTTCTTTCTTTCTTTCTTTCTTTCTTTCTTTCTTTCTTTCTTTCTTTCTTTCTTCTTTCTTTGTTTCTTTCTCTCTCTCTCTTTCTTCTTTCTTCCTTTTTCTTTCTTTTTCTACTGAAGAAAGTGCTTCAGATAATGACAGTGTGTGGCATAGGTACTGTCACAGCACGTAGGAATAATGATAATCTTGTGAAAACCTAGAGTGAACACTTGGATTACTTCATATGAGATAATTTAAAGAAAAATTTACTTACTTGATAAATGAGATATATCGTTGTGTGGCAAGGGGCTCACCTGAGACTTTCACTATTCTAGTGATCATCTCTTTCCCACGTTTTAGCCTAGAAATCAAGTAGAAATGAATGAACCTTTGTGAATTTGCAAGGGTGTGCAAATACCAAGCTTGCTAACTGGACTTCCTGAAAGTTTGCATTGTATGAAGCCTATATTTGAGTTCCATAGCCTTATCAATGAAGTAAGCTGAATGTAATAATTTTTACATGAATTATACAGAATGGGTTTCACTGAGTTATATTCCTATATTACATATCATATTATGTTATATTACATTACATTATATTATGTTATATATCATATTTTGATCACGTATGACTCTTAATTTCTATTTTGCCCTCATGTTTTCCTATTCCCAAGCCTTATTTTCTTCTCTCATTCTCCCTTCTGCTAGAATTCATCTTTTTCCCCTCTGGTAGATTTCACAGATAACAAAAAGCATGTGATAGTTTTAAGTATGGTTTATTTCACTGAAAGTAATGATCTTCAATTCTATTTTCATGCAAAAGACATGCTGTTGTTTTTTTTTCTTTTTAATCTGAATAACACTCCATCATGTATATATTCCATATTTCTTCTATCCATTAGTCCATTGATGGGCATGTTGGTTAATTCCATTACTGGATATGAATTGTAACATAGTAAACTTGGATACACCAGTATCAATAGAATGTACTAGCTAATTCATCCTTGTATTCCAAGGAATAGTACAGCAGGATTATCTGTTACTTCTATTTTAATTTTTTTGAAGCATTATGTTGATTTCTATAGTAGCTATTCAAATTTGCATTCCCATCAACCATGTAGAAGAGACCCTTTTGTATCATATCATTGCAACATTTATTGTTTTTGGTTCTTTTTTTTCATGAGTGCTATTTTGACTAGAATGAGATGGAATCTCAATGTAGCTTTGATTTTTCTTTCCCGGAAAGCTAAAGAAGCTGAACATCTTCTCATATACTTGCAGGCTACTTTTTCGTTGGAGAAGTTTCTTTTCAATTTATTATCTGTTTATTGAGTGGGTTATTTGAGTTTTTGGATATTCTTTTTTTTTTTTTTGTATTTTAGGGAAGGGTCTACAAGGTGTTCAGGGTCTCACTACTAGATCACACTTGGAGTGATCCACCCGTTTACATACTCCCAAGAGCCGGGATTACAGGTGCATGCCACCACATCCATTCTCAATTGTCCTCTCAGCATGTCTCAGGGGTGGGGCCAGCGCAGCAGGCCCAGGGGATCTAGCTCCTGACCCTTGTGCCTGTTTTGAGGTGCTTTAATCTGCTGAGCTATTTGATCAGCCTTTGGATATATTCTTTATAACTTTTTGGATATTAATCCTCTGTTGGACCAGTCAGTTGTAAAGATTCTTTCCCATTCTGTAGGCTATTCCTCCATTCACTTGACTGTACAGAAGCTATTTCATTTGATGTAATCCCTTTTTTGATCCTTGCTATTAGTGTGTGAGTTATTCAAGGCAATTTTGGGGAAGTTATTTTCTGTTTCTCCATCTCATATTTACTCATACATGACATTATGATCTGAAGTTGCACCCAGGAACACATATAACTAAGTACATTAATGTTAGGAGCTGACATGTGTGACTTTGATAAAAACAGGTTTAGAATTTCATTTTAGAAGATTTTCTTTTTTTTAATTATATGTAAAATTCAAAATAAGTGCCAAAAAATAGCAATTATTTAGTTACATATTACATAATATTTCTACCAAGATTAACATTTAGTTTACCTTAATCATTCTGTACTAAAGCTACCTATATCTTTCTTAAAGATTTGCTGATTAAATGTTTATTTCAGCAATTGTTTCATAATAATAATTTTCACCTAGACAGCATTATTTTTATTCCCCATGGGCTTTTACTTATACTCCATTAGTGTTGTAAAAAGCCTGTGAGGAAGAAAGGCACTTATTATAAGCAAGAAAATGAAGCACAGGTACATAGTAATTTGTCCCATGCTGCATGGAGACCTCATGCCAGCACTGTTTACCAAGTCAAGGTTGGGAGCAATGCTTTTATATTTCATATCTGTGAATAAGTGAGAAGAAGGATCTGAGAGCTCCTGTTCCTGCAGTTGAAATTTTGAACAACTTTTTTTCCATCTTTTCAGCTTTTTGACCAATTTTCCATCTTTATGTTTGGCACTCTGGCCAAAACAACTGAAGACACCAATATGCAATATATCCACCATTGTTGAATTCCTATTATCCGGTTCAGTGAAATTCAGTATAGTTTGTATTGTTTTTAAACATTTTTATTCTCTTTAATTTTTTTAAATGAATCAAAATACAGCTTAAAGCTAGAAAAAAATCTTTGTATATTTAACATGATGTAAAAATAGTCCAAAAGTTATGAAGAGGATGGTCTGTCACTGCTCTGTACTGGGCTGACAATACCTCACTTGTGTATTTTCTTTGCAAAGGGTGTTTCCTTTACACTCAGCACTCTAGGCAAGCTCATCCAGAAGCATATCTTTTAAGCTACACTGAAGAAAATCTTTGTGTATCAAATGGGAAGAATTTCCAGGGCTTCAGCAAGGGCAGCTGCACCATGTGGAACTCAGTGCTCTTGTGCCAGGTGTCTGAAGTAGGCTGGCACCTACGTCATGCCTCGTAACAGGGATCTTCCCAAAACCCTGAAACTGCCACATAATTTACTCCTTGACATTCAGCCAAGAACAGAGTCTGACTCTAAAAGCCCAGAACCTATTAATTTTCTCAGTATTAAAACAAATTTTTACAGTAGTACAAAGTTGTAAAAAATAGCTAAACATTTTTAAAATCATTCCAGATTTTTTGATATTAAAAAGTGATATTTTTGTATTTTTCTCAAGTGGCGGACAAGGTTTAAGCACAGCACTTTAGTATCAAGATCTGTGTCATGTTTGCTGCCCACAAATGAGGAATACCTACTCTGTGACTGATGTTTACATTCTTAGTTAAGATTATTAACTGACTTTTTATACCATAAATTAATATTGGAGAAAGTTGTTCAGCATTAAATGTCCTTAAACAACAACAGCAAAAACAACAAAGAAAACGTTAGTTATTTTGATTTCAAGGATATTTTTACTTTTTATGTTTAATAAAAGTATGTTATTTGTTGGAATGAGTACAGGGATTATTTATTTAAATAATAACTGAGCTTTAGAAAACATACTATAATAATTTGAAAAACGTGAGAGTGACTTCCTTCACTAATGTTCTGCAGAATATATAGATTATAGTAAAATATTTTTCTTTTTGAAATAGAAAAATAATGTGAGGTTTATATGGAAGTTTTGTACCCTTTGATATGCTCAAATACTTTCTCAATTTATATTCTTTTTCCTTTTTAAAAACAAAAAGAAAGAAAATCACAGAGCAAAGCTATTTCCTAGGACATTATTTTGGAGATTGGTTTCTTTC